>CM076577.1:837892398-838030824 GCA_034641835.2 Pinus albicaulis | reverse complement strand
AATTAATTGTAATTTTTCTCATTGGCCTTGATGCCATCCTGTACAGCTCCATTCTTATTTTAATACCCAAGAGGTGATTTTTGAAATACTTTCATATCTAGTTTTCATATCTGGATTTCACATTTCAAGTTGACAATATAACAGATAAGTTGACAATTTTTTCAAATGCAAATCTAGATAAAAGCATGGCTGTCTTTGTCAATGATTTTTGGAATACCTCTTATCGTCTAAATTATTAAAATATGAGTTCTGATTTGTTGCATTGTTTGTCAAACCACCTTTTTTGTTGCAGTATTTGTAAAAACCAAAGTTTGATAATATAAGTTTATTAATGTCCAGCAAATGATCAAAGGAGTATGTCAATGGGAAGACCAAGGGTTAGCTCAACTGGTTTTTTTTCATGTTGTTGGGCATCTGCCTAGTTCAACCCTCCTGGTTAGGCACACTAGTCTATGACTTTAGCGAACAGGGTTACTAGGGATGCCATCCACAAACATGAGGAAGCATCTCTTGGGTTTCCCCACAAGGTTTTCCTTGGGGAAAATGTTAGGTCAATGGGATTATAAGAGTACATCACTAGCCAAAATACAATGTGGAAGTGTGGAAGTGTGGACTATAAAGATGCTAAAAATCATATCAAAACAGATTTTTAATTGTGCTAGAAGCAGAACAACAAGAGAAGATAAGAAAGTACATGACTCGGAGTGGAGATAAAGTAATTACAAGAAAAAGATAATATGTATGATATCTGAGGACCAAAGGAACTTTAGTTTGAACTAGTCATGGTATGCTAGTGCTGACAGGTGAGGACGAGCAATTAGATCAAGGGGGGTCTCCCTGCTAGAGTCCTCAATGACCGCAAAATTTTTTTTGGACTAGTGGATGATGTCCTTTGGAGTGTGTCTGGGACTGATAGGGCTCTACAGTATGATCCTTGTGGGAAGCCCAAATTTGAGCAAGCTCTCCTAACATCCAGGCATGGAAAAATTCTCCTGATGGATGGTTGGCTGTGTGGATTTGGGGGCACCCAGCTCCAAGGCCTTGTCGAGTTGTCTACTAAATTGTCTTGTTGGTAAAATGGTGTGCACGTGTGGCCTGGAACAACAACTCCATAAGGACCTTGTGAGGTAAGTGACTAGTCCACTCCTTTCCCATATGGGAAGGGGATATTGAGAAATATATGCACAGATCGACAAAATAATTGTATTAGCGCTGAGAACTCTATTATCACAGTGGTTTGTGAAGCTTTCCAATGAATGAACAAAATGTATTTCATTCTGAAAGTACCCTATAATATATTCTACTATCCTATTATCAACTATATAATTTAGTTTAACTAATTATATAAATGGATGCAAATTAATGCTTATTTAGAGTCTTGTTGATCAAAATAATAGTTTATTGCACCTATATTTTATAGTATTATAGTATTTTGGTATTAAAAATAATATCTTCTAAAATTTGGGTTTCGAAAATTGTTGATAACTTCTTGACTGAAGTGCTTGAGTCTCTCCAAGGAGATGCAATGAGTCACAAATCAATCAAAGTAAGGCAGCAAGCTTCACATTAACAAATCAGCCATATCTTCATCTTCTACTAGCTTCTTAACAAAGATCTGCAAGATCTACCCTTCCTACAACTGGATCTAGCAATAAACCTTCAGATCTGCAACTCTTACCTTCAGAAATGGACAGCGTCCTCACTCTAGGGCTTCACAGCGTCCTTCTGCCCCTCAGAACAGCGTTTTCTCCTGCTGGACTGGACTGCGTCCTTCTTGGCCAGCGTCCTCCCTTCCTGAAAGGCACAGCGTCCTCTCTCCAGATGGGACAGCGTCCTTCTCCTTCCAGATTCAGCGTTCTTCCTCCTCTTGCTCTGCGCAGCCACAAGAGGGCTTTCTCCTCCTCGCATAATCTTCGAAATTGCCGCCGTCATCGAAAATGACTCGAACAACCTTACTAGGGCAGGCACTCGAAGTCCCCCGAAGCTAAGGGTGAAACCAGAAATAACCTTACCAGGGCAGGCACTCGAAGTCCCCCCGAGGCTAAGGGTGAGATCTCCGACCGGAGACACTCGTGCACTAAACAGTGCTGCAGACCGACTAAACAACCGGCGTGCTGAAGCAGACAAGTCTGACTATCAATAAGAATATCACATCATGAATGAATCAAATGAGGTGAGAGCCTCTCCTTTTATAACATCAACTCCCTCCTTAACTCACCCCGGATTCATTTACCTCGGGGTTAGCCCGATGCCTCCCCATCACATCCACGTGACCCCCAAGGCCTCTAAGTCACAACGTCAACCTACTAGGAAAAAAAGAACACTTTATTATAAAGTGAGGTGGCTAAAGTGAGGTGACCCCTCTTATTTCTCACTTTATTTATTATTGCTATCTAATAAAGCAAAAAGGCAATATTCCAATTAGCAAAGCGAATTGGGAATATTACAGTCTCCCCCGGCAAAACGTTGCTTGTCCTCAAGCAACTGAAGTGAGGGGTGCTGTAAGATTTTCTCATCCTCCCAAGTGGCATCCTCATCTGGCAGGTTCTTCCATCTCACCAAGAACTCTCTGATCTTCCTGCTCCGCAGTTGTCTCTCCCTGGTGTCAATAATGGCCTCCGGCTGTAATACCAAGTGCCCCTCATCATCTGTTGGAGGTAGCTCCCCTGTGACTGTTACATGCTGGCCTAGCGCCTTCTTTAGGCATGATACATGGAAAATGTTGTGAATCCGGCTGCCTGGGGGCAACTCCAACTCATATGCAACCTGTCCAATCCTACGAATCACCCTGTATGGTCCATAAAAACGAGGCTTAAGCTTCTCTGCCCCCTTCTGTTTGAGTGAAGACTGGCGGTATGGCTGTAACCGCAGGTAGACCAAATCCCCTACCTCAAAGTGTCTCTCCACTCGGCCCCTGTCTGCATATAGTTTCTGCTGATTTTGTGCGGTAGCCATGTTGTCCTTGAGAGTCCGGAGGATGTCTTGGCTCTCTTGGATCCATAGTTTGGCTCGCGGAGCCCTGCTAACCCCAAACATCACATCCACAAAAGACAAGGAATGATATCCATACAATGCATAAAACGGTGTCATGCCGATAGACATATGATGGGTTGTGTTGTAGCAGTACTCGCCCAGATGTAGCCATTTCAGCCACGCTCGCTGCTGCCCACTGACGTAGTTACGCAAGTAGCCCTCCAGCCACTTGTTAACTATCTCTGTCTGCCCGTCCGTCTGGGGATGATAGCTGGTGCTCGGTGTCAACTCAGTCCCTACCAATCGAAAGAGCTCCTGCCAAAATCCCCCCATAAAGCGGCTGTCCCTGTCACTAACAATGGTCTTGGGTAGACCATGCAATCTGAAAACCTCCCGGAAAAACAACTCTGCCACCTGTGCTGCTGTGTAGTGTGCCGAAATGGCAAAGAAGTGAGCATACTTCGTTAGCCGGTCAACTACTACGAAGATGGAGTCCTTGCCCTGCACTGTGGGCAAACCCGTGATGAAGTCCATCGAGACACTCTCCCACTTCCCCTCAGGAATGGGAAGCGGCTGTAACAACCCTGCGGGATGGTTCATCTCCCCTTTGTTCCGCTGGCAAACCTCGCACTCCCTGACATGCTGGAGTACGTCCTCCTTGAGGCCCGTCCATGCAAATCTCTCCCGGATGGCCCTGTACATCTTGGTGAACCCCTGATGGCCCGCCAATGGTGAATCATGAGAGGCATGGAGTATCTTCTCCTTGAGCTGAGATCTCTCAGTCAAGAAGATCCGATCCCTGTAATAGATGACCTCATCTGCCACCCTATATCTGCTATCCGCTATCTGTCCATCCAGCACCTCGCATGCAAATCTATCCTTGGAATACTCAACCAGTAGTTGAGCCTTCCAATCAGCGTCCAAGCTCATGAGGGATAATGTAGCTGGTCTACGAGAAAGGGCATCTGCCACCACATTGTTCTTCCCTTTGACATACTCTATATCAAAGTCATAAGCCTGGATCTTGCTGATCCACTTCTGCTGCCTCTCCTGCAACTGTTTCTGCTCCAAAAAGTACTTCAGGCTGTTATGATCTGTCCTGACTCTAAATCTGCCGCCTACCAAGTACTGCCGGAATTTGGCCAATGCGTGCATAATGGCCAACATCTCCTTATCATAGATAGGATAAAGTCTCTCATGTGGAAGGAGTTTCCGGCTCTCGAATGCAATCGGGTGACCCTCCTGCATCAAAACTGCTCCAATCCCTTCTCCCGATGCATCGCACTCTAGGATAAAGGGCTGAGTGAAATCAGGCAATGCCAACACCGGACAACTACTCATCACCTCTTTGAGCTTATCAAAAGCTCGCTGTGCGGTGTCCGTCCAACTGAATGCCCCCTTCCTCGTCAGCTCCGTGAGGGGTGCAGCAAGTTGTGAGAAGCCCTTGACGAACTTCCTGTAATAAGTGCAGATACCAATGAACCCTCTAAGTTCTGTCACATTCCGCGGCTCTGGCCAGTCCCTGATAGCCCGGATCTTCTCGTCATGGACTCTCACTCCGTCCACTCCTATGATGTGCCCCAAATACAACATCTCTGTCAAACCAAACTCACACTTGGAGAGTTTGGCAAAGAACTGTTGTTCCTCCAGGATGCGCAAAACTGTCTCTATGTGCTGGAGGTGCTCCTCCCAAGTCCTGCTGTATATGAGAATATCATCAAAGAAAACCAGCACGAACTTCCTCAGATGATCCCTGAAGATGTGGTTCATGCAAGACGGGAAAGTGGCAGGTGCATTGGTCAGCCCAAATGGCATAACCAGAAACTCAAAGTGCCCATAATGACACCTGAAAGCAGTCTTGGGAATGTCCTGTTCCCTCATGCGTATCTGATGGTACCCGGACCTCAAATCAATCTTCGAGAAGAAACGTGCTCCTCTCAACTCGTCCATCAACTCATCGATCCTGGGAATGGGGTACCGGTTCTTCAAAGTCTTCTTGTTCAGTGCCCTGTAATCAATTCACATGCGTAATGTGCCGTCCTTCTTCTTCACCAGCACTACTGAAGAAGCGAAAGGACTAGTACTGGGCCGAATGTGTCCAAGGGCTAACAGCTCCTGAATGGCCCTCTCTATCTCATCCCTGTAGGCCTTAGGATGCCTATAAGGGGTGGTGATCACTGCCTGTATACCCTGCTCCAACTCTATCGTGTGCTCAAACCCCCGATCTGGTGGCTGTCCCGGTGGAATATCTCCAAACACTACTGCATATCTGTCAAGAAGAGTCTGTAGATCAGGGTGCACTGCCCTGCCCGTATCTACTATCTCTGAAGCCCGTAGCTCTACTGCCCACTCGATATCTCCCCTGCGGAATGTCGCATCCATGCTGTGTGCTGATACTGTCTGGGGCGGATATGTGTTCTGACCTCGGATCTTCTCATGCCTCCCCGTCTTGGGATCATCCCACTCCATCTCCAAGGCCTTCCAATCTGTGGTGACCTTCCCCAGGGTGATAAGCCACTGCACTCCCAATATCACATTAGTGTCCGGAATGTCCACCACAAAGAAGTGATCAGTCAGCGTATAGGTGCCCATCGTCACTGATAACTCCGGTACATATCGAGCACAGGCCATGGTCTGATCTCCTGGACCCAAAACTGAAAACCCATCAAAGCTCTCTGTGGGTATGCCTCTCCGTGCTACCATCTGGGCATCGATGAAATTGTGGGTGGCCCCACTGTCAACTAGAACTGAAACACGCTGACCCCGTACTGTCCCACGTACTCGCAATGTCAGATACTTGGGGACTCCTCGTAGTGCTGCTAGAGCTCCCCCAGGAGGTGCAAATGATGCCTCTCCCGCATCTGGTGGTGGAGGTGGTAAGGCACTCTGCGCTGCATAACATTCTCCTGCCTCCTCATCCTCCAACTCATCCTCTTCTCCGCTGCCCTCGGAGAAGACCTCTATAAAATGTGCCTTCCCTGCGGTGCATTTGTGTCCCGGTGCCCACGGCTCCTGGCAGGTGAAGCACAATCGCTTCCGTCTCAGCTCTCTCCTAGCCTCATCATCATACTGTCCTCGTCCGGGATTCGCCTTGGGAGGCGGAACCCTCGTGTCCTTACTCTTAGGCTGGAAAGCCTGTCTCGGGGGATAAGGTGGCCGAGTCCTGGGCAACACATCCTGTAGGTCACGGGCCCTGCTGATAGCATCCTGAAGTGTGGCCGGTTTGTTTGACCGGACTAGACCACGAAGTGGTTCTGATAGCCCGTCCAGGAACATCGTGACCAACCGAGCTGCTGATATGTCAGGAACCATCACTGAAACCCTCAAAAAGTCCGAGATGTATGCCTCTGCACCACCTGTCTGTTTGAGCTTGGTTAGCTCGAGGAAAGGCTGATCTGGGTCCTTCTGATCAAAACGTTTCACCACCCTCCTGGTGAACTCAGCATATGTAGTCACTGTGGAATGCCCCAGTGTGGTCAACCCATGAAACCACCAGTTCTGGGCCTCACCCTCTAGATGTAATGCAGCCATCTTAATGGCCTCCTTCTCCGGCATCTGGTTAAGCTGAAAATAGAGGTCTAGTTTTTCCACCCATGACCTGGCCGTGGTCTTTGGAGACCCATCAAACATCGGCAAATGAAATTTGCTGGCTGCACGGTTACTGTCACGGTGGGAACCCCGTCCCTTATTCCGATCATGAGGCTTACTGCCGCCTCGGTACTGCATATATTGATTGAAAGGGAGAGCCTCCATGAATTCCGGCCCCAAACTTCGCCAATATGCAAACCAAACTGCATGTAGATCGGGACCCTCATCTCTTGATGCCGTTTGCTCCACTTCCTCTACCGGGAAAGTAGGCATGGTAGGTCGCGTGTCCATGGAATCGGCCTTCTGCGCTGACACAATGGGTATAGCATCTGGTATGCAACTAGATGTTCCTGATCCTTCCCCCACCTGAAAGACCCTAGGGGGTTCTTTCTGCGTCCCCCCTGCAACCTTCCTGGTTACCTCCTGCATGAATGCATCCATCTTTGCATCCATCTTTGCATCCATCTTCTCAGTCAACTTTTCAGCCAATCTTGCCAACATAGCCTCCATTGGATTCCTCCATTCTTCTTCTGAATCAGAATCACCTCCCCCAAGGAGAGTGGGGTGACCTCTCGGTGCCATAGAGTGCTAGCACCACAGGCTGAGCCAGATCAGAGCTCTGATACCACTGTAATATCCCCCAAGGGGAATAAGCAGTAATAAACAGAAATATGCCAGACAGATATGAAAGGAAACAATACCGAACCAGATCACTGAATCAAGACACATGTAATACCAGAATCTGAGCCATTTTATTCATCAGAAAGTACATGGAGAGTAATACAAGAAATCAGAATCAGTGCACCTATCCTTGCCCTAGGCAAGTGATGACCCTCCCATACAAGAAATGGCTGCAAACAATGACAGCGTCCAAGCTGCCCTGGAGACTGGTGATGACCTGCGCAGAAACTGGGCTGATCCCAATCTGAAAACCCCCTCTGCTGGAAAACGCTATCCCTGCTAGTGACAGCGCAGAAGCAGGTGCAGCACAAGCCCTCAATCCTCCAGGCAAATGGATCTGCTACCGGATGCTGGAAAACGCTGATGAGCCCTTCTCACACTAGCCTGCTCCTCAGATCTGCGTCCCACCTGATGGATCTGAAGCCTCCAATCAGATCTGCGTCCTTCCCTCTCTGAACTGCGTCCTCCAATATCAGATCTGATATCAAACCCTCAGATCTATACTAGATCTGGAACTATCTCTTCAGATCTACAGCCCCTAGGGCTAGATCTGGTGTTACCCTTTCAGATCTGGACTAGATCTATCAATATCTCCTCAGATCTGTCACTCCTTCAGCTGGATCTGGTGCCAAACCTTCAGATCTGCAATATACAAGACTAGTTCTGCCACATACAAGACTAGATCTGCAAGATCTACCCTTTCCACAACTGGATCTAGCAATAAACCTTCAGATCTGCAACTCTTACCTTCAGAAATGGACAGCGTCCTCACTCTAGGGCTTCACAGCGTCCTTCTGCCCCTCAGAACAGCGTTGTCTCCTGCTAGACTGGACTGCGTCCTTCTTGGCCAGCGTCCTCCCTTCCTGAAAGGTACAGCGTCCTCTCTCCAGATGGGACAGCGTCCTTCTCCTTCCAGATTCATCGTCCTTCCTCCTCTTGCTCTGCGCAGCCACAAGAGGGCTTTCTCCTCCTCAGATAATCTTCAGAAATTGCTGCTGCTCTACTGAAAAATGACCCAGAACAACCTCACTAGGGCGGGCACTCGAAGTCCCCCGAAGCTGAGGGTAGAACCAGAAAAACCTTACCAGGGCAGGCACTCGAAGTCCCCCGAGGCTAAGGGTGAGATCTCCGATCGGAGACACTCGTGCACTAAACAGTGCTGCAGACCGACTAAACAATCGGCGTGCTGAAGCAGACAAGTCTGACTATCAATAAGAATATCATATCATGAATGAATCAAATGAGGTGAGAGCCTCTCCTTTTATAACATCAACTCCCTCCTTAACTCACCCTGGAACTGCGCAGTTTACCTGGGGTTAGCCTGATGCCTCCCCCCCCATCACATCCACGTGGACCCCCAAGGCCCTCTCTAAGTCACAACGTCAACCTACTAGGAAAAAAGAACACTTTATTATAAAGTGAGGTGGCTAAAGTGAGGTGACCCCTCTTATTTCTCACTTTATTTATTATTGCTATCTAATAAAGCAAAAAAAGGCAATATTCCAATTAGCAAAGCTAATTGGGAATATTACAAATAACATGGACCATCAATTTAGTGATATTTGCTGGAACGATAATTCTATTTGTGAAAATTTGTTCCTTTTGATAAATGGCTTCATCTATTTGCCTCTTTAATTCATCATTTTGTTTTGTTCCTTCTCTAACAGCATTTGCCATATGAATTCTCCAAATCAGCTTTCAATGCTTCAGTCATCTTGCTTGCTTTTCAGAATTAAGCTCCATATTCAGTGCCAGAAATTTTTCTATGGAAAGTTCAGAAACGAAGTGTGACGATACAACTGCTCCGGTCATTAGCTCCCTCTCGCATCGAATGGCTAGGCTTAGAATGAACTTATAAGTCCAACACTCTCCCAAGAAGAAAGATTTACTAGCGAGGTTCTCTGCTCCTCTTCTATTAACATAGCCACGATAGTCTTCTTTTAAAAACAGGACTAATTCTTTCAAAACGAGCCTATGTTTTCTGCTTGTTTTACTAGCTTCCACTTGTCGTATGCATCATGTGATTTGTGCATAACATGAATTTCTTGCTCTTTTCTTAACTCAGTGCTTGCATTATTGAAAATTTCCTTCACCAACTAATAAAATCCTATGGAAGTAAGAATAATGCTTGATACTTTTGTCCATGCCAGGAATTTACAACTTGCAGGACATTTTTTTAATAAAACTGGCATCTAGGGAACTGGTGAAATCTCTAAAACCACTTTGAATTTTTGGAAAATTCCCGCTGTCAAGTCAACTGGGGTCTTTCTGCACAAAACCCATGTCACGGATTTTTGAAATTTGTCTCCATTTGCCCGCTATTGAGACCGAGATTCTTGTGTTGGGAATGTTTGCGTTTTCTGGGATGTGCAGTCATATCTTCCTAATTCTTCATCGTGGCACAGTTCTTCAAATGCCTTTAAAACTTTTTGTTTATCTCAACTATGACTTCATATGTAGAATTAGATAAGCATCTTTTCATTTTTTCAAGGAAACTTTCCAATACTATTTATTTCAAGCAATTCCTTTGTCTTTCTAAGCACCCTTTTGTTGATATGCTCCAAAATATCATTCCCCAAAATATGGTAAGGCATAATATTTCCTCTAGCTTCATTAATAAGTATTGTTCGTAAGAAATGCAAGGCAACATAGAGCTTGCTAGATAGCGTTGGATCAATTTGTGACTGAACAGGAGGTAACCCATCCTCAACTAGGGAATTTGTATTTGTTTTAGGCAACTAAAATTTCTTCAATAAAGCATCACCCTACCTCAGACTTTTTCCACCTCCATGAAGACTCAAACTTTCATGCTTGTACCTTTTAATTTGCTGACACATTGAGCCATGAAACAAATCCAAGAAATGAGACGAGGAGAATCATTGAGCAACATATGTTGAGCTTGTGGTTATCTTCTTGAACATTTTCTAATTCTACTTAAATTTTTAATAATTGTTCCTCAGCAGCCTTAAATTGCTCAGAACTCTCTTGACTTTTTGCTGAGTCAAATTGTGCTACAACAATTACAATCATGTTTTTTCATGTATTTCTCATTTTTTGTGTAGCAGGATCCATCAAAAGTATGCAACATGGGTACTCCTTGGATGAGGAATTAAATTTTGCATCCAACGAGTACTCCCGCTCGAAATTTGAGTAAAAACATTGGGAGATAATTTGAAAATACGAGTTGAAAAAGTAGTTTTATGATTTTATTATTTTTTAATCTTTTTACCTTTTTACTTAAAAAATGGTGAATCATCCCCCACGGTTGACATCATCATCTTGAATCCTATTAGTTCTTATAAAGTTTATTTTGGTTGTACATTTTTCTTAGGAGGCCCATTTTCGACATCAAAAATTCCCTAATAGCTCACGCAGTGCAGAGTTGCAGTAGCGCAATGGCTTCAGGAGGACAGCGTAAATCAGCAGCCATGGGAGCTTCAGTGATGAGAGGCATCCAATCTTGTCTATCAACGATTGGGTAGCAGTCCTTGAGTTGCTTACTTCTCGACAACTGAGTTGTAGTGCAGCAGTTAGCAGTGGCATTGCTATAGGCAGCATGATGTAGCAATTTGGGAGGGAGTTGCAGTCTAGATGTGGCAGTGTCAGTGGCAGTGACTTGGGCAGCAGCACAGAAAGCAACAATGCAGTCGATGGAGGGTAGTAGGCCAAGCATCAACAGCACAGAAACCAATACCAAGATCTTGCGATACATGGTGTGGATGTATTGCTAGAGCACACTCCGTGCTAAGAGGGAGTGTTGAGATTTTGTGTAGTTGGGGTAGCATTGGGTGTGCTCTAGCCCTGAAATTTTGTGGAGGCTCTAAGACACACTTGAACTCCAAAACTCAGAAAGCGTTTCAAGAAATTTCATCTGGTGTTCAAGTTATTCAAATAATTAATTATTTTGATGTATTTCCTAAGTCAAAACTTAGGAAAATTAAATAATTAAAGTGAATTAATTAACACATGTGTTGAAATGTTCTAAATGACGCGGACCAAGAAGTCTTGTAATCTCAACTGTTGATGAGTGTTTTAATCTCGGTCGTTGAAGTGTTCAACTAAAAAGTATAAGAGAAAGGCTTGAGGGTCAGTTGGAGACACACACACAGATGCAAAGCTTGTTAGGTAGATTGACTCAAGGTTAGAGTCAAGCTTGACCGAGTTAAATAATCAGGTATTTTTGGGGCACATGGTATTATGCACCCATGGTTTCCGGCTCATGGTATTGCATGTAATGGAGCCTATAAAAGGCTAGGAAGACTTCATTGTAAGAGAGGCCTAGAGGTGAGCGGTCAAGGCTCACATGGCCGGATTGGTCATGGTTTTGGCCAATGGTTAATGAAATTTCATTGGATGGGTTTCCCCCGGAGTTGGGGTTTTTCCCGGATAAGCATTTGTGTTCATGTTTATGTGTTTTGTTGTTGGTTATGTTTTATTATTCCTCTCAGTAATTATTTATATTATCCAATAAATTATTTCTTAATTTGGTATCAGAGCCATTTTGCCTTCAGAAGGACACTTCTGTTGCCAAGGGTTTATAGGGCCTGATGAGATCATTGCAGGTTGTTTACAGATCTAATCAGTAAGTAGGTGATCCAATGTGGAAGGATTTTTATGAGATCTGTGATTGAGGATCTTTTAAAGTATATAGAGGTAGATTCTTTGGTTGCGGCTAACCCAACGCGTTTGCGGCGTCTAGATGTGGATTCAGTCAAAGTTGTTGAGGCTAACTCCCAAGACTCAAGAGCTTTCGAGACTTTGGAGGGCAATACTTATATTTCACACAGAAGGTTGCATATCCGTGATCTGGAGCTGAATAAGTGGGAGAAGTCGGTCACTTGTGTCAAAAGGAGCGATGACATAACGGTGCTATACAACCAATGGACGCATGTGGCTAAGGCGTTGGGTGTGTTTAAGGAGATCAGAATGGTTTTGAACCCCGCTAAGTAGTTGCCACAATGAAAATGGATATATTGCGATCCATCTACAATGTGTGCATCAGAGAAATTGGAAGATGCATTGAAGAATGGATCTGTTAAATTCTGAAGATGTTCTATGCTAGATGCTCAATGAAAGTAAGATGCAAATAGAACATACCAATAGATCGATGGAAGACAAGCCAAAAATAGAGATAAAGAATGGTGGTGTTACGGCGATCAGCAGGATGCTTCAACCAGCAAAGTCTCCATAAGGTCAGCCAACCCAATGTGTCACACAACCCCAAGACGTCTCATCAAGAATACTCCACCAAGACGCTGCACCAAGAAGCCCTAAACGCAGAACCAAGATCGCTGCTCCATCACCATCCAAGAGAGAAGAAAATGCCTCCACAAAATGTGTGTGTGTGTGTGTAAAATGAACTCCAAGTCTCTCCAATATATAGGCATCTGTGGGGGTGTGTGATACATCTCTTATGCATGTGGGATAAATCAAGCCGACCTTGCACATGTGGAAATAAATTCAAAACACATGTTATGCTCATCCGATCAAGATGATCTTTAGATCGATCTTGCACCTCTCCGAGAGAGGAATCCAATAAAAATATTGGCATCGTCATCTAAGCATCACAACATGGAGTTTGGACCTAATTGCCCAACATTAACACTCCCTCTCAACTAGAGAGAACTCCATCCACTAGTGCCATCCAAACATCGTGCGTCATCCCACCGTAACTTGCTTTGTTGGCTTCTTTATTTCAAAACAAAAGGTGAGTCACAAAGACATCACTCCCGGCTAACCCAAAGTCGGCTTAGAGGTCTGAAACCTCTATAGGACTCAAAGGAGTCACATACCAACTCGAAGTTGGTTTAACTGACTCGAAGTCAATTGGAGGTCCGAAACCTCACTTGGACTCAAGAGAGTCATATACTAACTCGAAGTTAGTTTAACTGACCTAAATTCAGTTGGAGGTCTGAAACCTCACTAGACTTGATCCCAGATCAAGTGGTTGGACACGTGCCATCCTAGACATAGAGAGTACGGCAATCTCCGATGCATCCATCGGTCTTGCCATGGTCTCTATTCACATTTCCCACCTCATTGGCCAAATCAGAGGTACTTCCCATGAGTCTGAAACTCCATGAGTAGGATGCATAGGGGGCATAGATCAGAGAGAGGTAAACCAACTCAATATCATCATGGTGGGGTGGAAGCACACTAACTGGGTTCGGCAAGCCTAGCCCTGTGGTTGCTTATAGCTCCAGAAAACTATCCCCAAAGCCCCCTTGGAGCTCCCAGAGCTCATCGTCCAACAGGACCCTCTAAATAGGTTGCTTATATGATTGAGCCTTACGACGCCTCACTGTACCATATCCCAGATAAAATGGTACCAGAAATCAACATGCTTGGATCGATCGTGGAACACAGGATTCTCTAACAAACGAATCCCCCTCTGGTTATCACAAAGGATAACGGTGGCATCTAGCACATGGTCGAACACCTCACTAAAGAGATTTCACACCCAAGTGGCTTCACAACAGGCCATACATGTTGCCATGTATTCAGCCTCAACGGTGCTCAAAGCTATCGACTTCTGCTTCCTGCTCGAAGAAAACCCAAGTGTGAAGTAGCATCCAGATGTGCTCTTGCAATCCACCACACTGCCAGCCTAAATCGACATCAGCATTTACACGGAGTCTCAAACTCCCGGCAGTGTATCTCATCCCATGGTCTATTGTGCCCCAGAGATATCTCAAGAGTTTCTTGGCACCAACCTAGTGAAAGTTATGAGGATCAACCATGTGTTGACTCAAAGTGTTCATAGCACAACATACGTCTGGCCAATAAACAGAAAATGAAATAAACCAGCATGCAGAAAGAACCATAAGGCAGGGAGGATGAATAGGTTTCTCAGAGGATGAGCAACAGTTTTAGTAGGGGGGTGATGATTGGCCTCTAAATTAGACATAAATTAAGGCCCATCTACCTCTCTTATGCACATAAAAAGATATATTAAATCTCTCCTTCTGCACTTGGATGTTCCCTACGAACATCAGGGCCACTACGAGTTGACAATACTCGGTAGGACTTGCTATCACAGGCCCAACAACACTTTCACTCAACTTCTTAAAGTTGAGTTCCATCGGTGTCGACATGGATTTACAGTCCACCATACCAAATCTTTCCAGCAACTTCACAATATATTTTCCTTGAGAGAGGAAAATCTCACCAGATCTCTGCTAGACCTCCAGGCCTAGGAAGTAATGTATCGGTCCTAGTCCCTTCATCTCGAACTCGGAAGCGAGCTCTCTCTTACACTAATGAATGAGAGGGTCAGCACTTGTCAGGAAGAGATCGTCCACATAGAGAACCAGAATGAGAGGCTTTTCTCTATCAACCTTGAAGTAAAGGTTCGAATCAGCATTACTTCGAGTGAAGCCCAACTTCATCAAGTAGCTATCTATCCTCTCGTACCAAGCCCTGGGGGCTTGCTTCAACCCATAGAGGGCTTTCTTCAACCTACATGCATGAGAGTCTCTATCCTGGACTTCGAACCCCAGAGGTTGCTCCTCATACACCTCTTGCTATATCGAACCATGCAGAAAAACAGTCTTCACATCCATCTGATGTAGACTCTATCCTTGCGTAGCAACAAGGGAAATAATAGATCGGATGGTAGTATATCGGACCACAGGTGCAAGTATATCATCATAGTCTACGCCTTCCTTTAGTGAGAAGCCTCGGGCAATAAATCTTGCCTTGTACTTTTCAGCACTCCCATCAGATTCATGCTTGATCTTATAGAGCCATTTCGAGGTGAAAACAGCTTTGTCCTCCGGTCTCGGCACCATATCCTAGCCATCATCCTTCATAATGGACTCGTACTCTTTGTGTATAGCATCCTTCCAGACTTGATGCTTTAAGGCTTCTTCAAATGATCCAGGCTCACATTGTACTCATGGCTACTAGATACCCTTGGTATCTATATGGCTTCTTGCTTTCCTGGAATGTCCCCCTTTGGGGTCATATGACTCTCGGCATCCTTGAGAGTGTCTCTGAGCCATGAGGGTCTCTTCTTCTTTCTTCCAGCAACGTTATTTGCTCAGGAGCATATACGGTTGTGGTCTCCCTCTTAAAACCAGCTCCTTTGCAAAGGTGTCATTATCAGTCCTTAGAATCTTGATCTTCTTCTTCAAGAAATATATCGAGACAGGCAGCATATCAGATAAATCAGAATGTATCAACTGCTAGACATCAGATTTCTTTGTGATACATGAGGGAAAAAGAAAGTCCCCCTTTTTATGCTTTCCTGCAGCACAACTCTGGTATATGCCTTCATGATTATTTTGAATTTGGGCATCCCAGACACCAACTTCCTTTCCTCAAAAAGGGCTTTGTAATCATAGACCTGAATCTTACTCACCCACTATCAAGGCCATACAAGAATCATTGCCATATACTGCCATATATTTGTTATACATCTTGACAGGTATCATACATTGTCATATCATTGATTACAGCGTTGCCATAATATTATTATACACATCACTATCATATTTATCACAGCCATACAGAACAAATGATATCAAACTTCATGGTCATGTATATTTTTCCATATGCCTATGAAGATATCACAGATCAAGATCATATAGATTATGCCGTATGTCATTGTCCATATCTTCCTACACAACAAGAATGAATACAATGACTTACTTGCTGAAGATGAACTCCACTAACATCCCTTTGGTCTCTTGTCCTTTCCATCTACTTCCCTTGAACACCTGGCAGGTCCTTTGCCACTTATACACACAGAGAATATGCTTCTCCAATTCCTCTACCTCAGTTGTTCACAAGGTCCTCCGCTGCTTCAGATACACTTGCACAACCAGCTCTTCAATCGTCCTTCTATCAATGACAAAGCTCCACCAAGGTCACTGAACATAGGCCTATATTAGTTTGTCATGTAAAAGTGGTGTTCCACATCAAAAGCATTGTTCATAGGGTCTTCAACAAACTTCCTGCATACAATAACTCAGCTGCTACGGAGTCACTGATCTTAGGCTCCACGGATCTGCCTTCTAACAGTGGATTGCTTCTCCAAGTCTCACTTAGTAGGAAAGACCTTAAACTTCCTTCCCGCAATCATCCACAACAAAGACACATTCCAAACATCAGCTCAATACTTCCTTAACTAACCTTTGCCCAGGATTAAGGAAGACTCGCCCTTGTGCACAATGTGACCAAGGTTTTTTCAGCCCTCTTTAGGGCTCCTACGGCTACCTAGCTGCGGCCACTTCATACCTCTTTTCGCTGCATATATCTCACGTTCCAGCCCTTAATTCCCTGAGCATGTACATGATTAAGCTCGGCCATTTCTCTAGTTGTTCCGCAGGCCTTACAGCCTCTCAATCTAGCAAATACAAGGGTCTCAGCCCTCCTTTAGTGCATAGACATCAGCACAGCCCTAACACAGAAACATACCAATGTTCTATGCCCAGAGCCACATCTCAAATGATGCAACCTCCTCTCCTTTACATCCACGGTGACCTTGTTATGAGAGGAGGCACCTATAGCTCCACGTTAGGGTTGTTTTGACCCTCAAAACGCCACCTACAGACCTGCAGCCTAGTCACCACAGGTAGGTCCCTTTGTCGACCTGTTTCAAGAGGATTTGCTGCGATTTTCTTGCCCATAATTAACAAGTCTTCACACCAGTACAACAAATCCGAGTTGTGATACCTCCACAAATATTCTTACCACAGGTGGTCGTCCATAACAATAAACTACAGGACTACACAAAACTGCAGCTTTGTGCCTCTGGAAACTAGTGATCCGAGCCTCTGCAAACATATCACTGTTTTAGATGGTTGTGCCTTCAACAAGATCAAGCTTGAGATGACTGTCTTTTGTCCCTATCCGAGCTGTACACAAAAATACTAACCAGACGTCCAAAACTGCTGACAGGTATGTTCTTTGCAGTGGTAACAAATCCGAGCTCCTATAGAATTGAGTCTCCTCAGTTCTACAATTCTACAGATGATACCTGTCCACAGATGGTTATTCCGAGATTATGATATATAGGTGCTAAGTCGGAGTTCATCACGATATCCGAGTTCTTGAGTTGTTGGTTGTTCACAAGTTTTGTATGCCACCGGTAAAGTCTCTCACAAGTCCGAATTTCTCCAGCAGTAGAGTCTTCAATAATCTGTAGTATATAAAAGGATTGTTCTACTAATCTGAAATCCCAAACTTCTCTCCTCGTCCTTCTATCTGCAATTAATACGCAGAAGTAACCATATGCGGCAGCCTTTTAATGGCTCCTCGCTGATTTGTTTGGAGTGGCTAGGTCTGAAGCCTACCACAATCCACTGAAGCTCCCTAACAGCTCACCCATTCTGCCTTTCCTTACCACGTAAAGCCCTTACCATAGTCCACAAATAGTTCCTTATCCTCTCGACTCAACAGCCCTTCAATCTGGCCCTAAACCACACTTAAGACAGCCCTGATTAGCCCTAAACACATCTGTTGCACCCAAGCTTCTCCCACGTTGTTCATGTGGCAGATGTACTACGTTGTCCTTAAGTCTCCTCAGCCTCCAACACAGATTTCTTCACGCTGTTTATAGAAGGCTTTTCCACACTGAAGATTATGGCACATGAATTTCGTTGAAGGGTAGGGCACATGTATTTCGACCGCATCAAATAGTCCTTATCTCACTACCCTAGATTCTCAAAAAGTTGGGCTTTGTCTTCTCCTTAGCTCTGATTCCATGTTAAATTCTCAAGATGTTCTATGCTAGATGCTCAATGAAAGTAAGATGCAGATAGAACATACCAATAGATCGATGGAAGACAAGCCAAAAACAGAGATAAAGAATGGTGGTGTTACGACGGTTAGCAGGATGCTTCAACCAGCAAAGTCTCCATAAGGTCAGCCAACCCAATGTGTCACACAACCCCAAGACGTTTCATCAAAACGTTGCACCAAGAGAAGCCCTAATCGCATCACCATGAGAAGCCCTAATCGCAGCACAATCCGTGAGAGAAGAGAATGCCTCCAAAAAAGTGTGTGTTGAAATGAACTCCAATTCTCTCCAATATATAGTCATCTTTGGGGGTGTGACACATCGCTTATGCATGTGGGATAAATCTGGCCGACCTTGCACATGTGGAATAAAATCAAAATACATGTTCTGCTCATCCGATCAAGATGATCTTTAGATCGATCTTGCACCTTTCCGAAAGAGGAATCCAATAAAAATATTGGCATCATCATCTGAGCAGTACAACATGGAGTTTGGACCTAGTTGTTCAAAATTAACAGGATCAGATCAGATCTTGGAAGCAGTCGACATGGCAGAGGAGATTTGTTGTGGCAGTGAAGAAGTTGTGGGGTTTGCAATGGTGCTAGCATTGTTTCGCAGAGGATCACTATTGCATTGATGTGAGGACGCAAAGGAGATCTGCGGTGGCAGTGAATCAGAGCTTGACTCTATCTCATTGTCAAGTCTGCACCTATGTACTGTAGGAGCCGACCGCAGAGCATTGAATGTGAAATTGTGTTTCTAGCAGTCGTAATGGAATATCTCACAAACGAGATTCTTAAATTGTTGGAAATGCGGAAAAATGGGAGGAAACCAAAGCTGCAGCACTACACAAATCAATTGTGTGGTAATGTGGCACCAGGATCGGGAGGAGAGACAAGCGCAGCGAATGGTTGTTGAGCGCACAGGTTGGGTAACAAGTAGCAGTAGGGAGAACCAGAAGTTCAAGTCAAACACACAGCAACAATGAAGTGGGGATCACTACACTGGAATCACTTGATCCGAAGCTGGGAGAAATTTTCTATTCAATGGACTGTTGTGTTGTAACAAAGGCATGGTCTTCCTGAAGCAACGAGAGGATGGAAGATAGCAACAATGAATTAAAAGATATATATATATATATATATATATATATATATATATATATATATATTACAATGAAGTCAATTTTTTCATGTAAATGGGCATATAGTTGTAAGACCTGGTATGGCATGTGTACCCCTGGGTAATCACTGGTAAACTCTGGGTTAGATCTAGGTGATAGGGGGTATGTCAAGTTAACAACTACCCTGGGTAAAAACTTTGAGGGGGGAGAGGGCCAAAGTGAGCGGGGTTGTCTCACTTAGCAATTTTGGCTAGATTTAGTCAAGAAACCCCAAGTCAAGTTTAAGGGGGGAATGTTAAGTAAATTGACTCAAGGTTAGAGTCAAGTTTGACCGAGTTAAACAATCGGGTAGTTTTGGGGCACATGGTATTGTGCACCCATGGTTTCCGGCTCATGGTATTGCATGTAATGGAGCCTATAAAAGGTTGGGAAGACCTCATTGTAAGAGAGGCCTGGAGGTGAGCGGTGAAGGCTCACATGGCCGGATTGGTCATGGTTTTGGCCAATGGTTAATGAAATTTCATTGGATGGGTTTTCCCCGGAGTTGGGGTTTCTCCCGAATAAACATCTGTGTTCATGTTTATGTGTTTTGTTATTGGTTATGTTTTATTATTCCTCTCAGTAATTATAAATATTCTCCGGTAAATTATTTCTTCAGAGTTGAGAGACTGATCTGGAATTCTAGGGCAAGGTTTGCTAAGAATTTCTGGAGCAGTTTTCTGTAGCGAAGAACAATGAATGGCACCCCACATGCATAGAGAAACCGGAAAATTTTTGAATCCACATCAATCCTAGACCCTTCTTCAAGGAAATCGGATATGGTTCTACGCCTTAAAGAGATGTTTGGTCCAAGTGTGCCTCCATATCCACTGCCATGGGTGGAAGTTGATGGACTTCTTTGTCCATGATGTGATGGTGCATAAGATTCAATGAAACCCTTAGATCTTTTAGATTTGTATTGGGCTTCCTCCTCTTCCCTTATGTATTTGGCTCTATCTATTGTTGATACACTTACACAAGTTTTGATTCCTATATTTTTATCTCCATCCCATGGCCTTTTCCCAAAAAGGTGCCTTCTGGCATGGGTGTATGAACCTGTGTATTGTGTATTGCAATGGGGGCATAAAAATTTAGTGGTTCCACCGCCTTTCCCTGCTTCAGGCCTAGTAACATATTTCCACAATGGTGTTTGGTCAATTTTAGTTGGTGTCACTGTGGTCTCATTATCTCCACTCTCCCCTTCCTCCTCAACTGGGTACTCCTTTTCATGATTTTCATCATATCCACTATAACCCACTTCTTCATCCTCCTCTTCTAGAATAGGCATCTTTCTTCTACTCTCCAACACCATAATAACAAAAAACGGAACCAACATGAAGAAAATGCCAAGCCATATACCCATGATGTTTCAAAATTCAAACTTTCGAGTTTTTAACCTGCAAAACCATGTAGGAATGTCAAATGGGAATAGGAAAAAATGCAACATAGAAAGAAAAAAATTCAATTTTTCATTTTTCAACAAATTAAAATGCAACATAGGGAAAAAAAAATCATTTTTTTTCATTTTTCAACAAATTTAAATGCAACATAGAAAAAACAAATTCATTTTTTCATTTTTCAACAAATTAGCATGCAACATAGAAGAAAAAAACAAATTCTCATGTTTGAACAAATTAAAAATGCACATAGAAAAAAAAAAGATTAGACTCTCCTACCTCTTTCAAGTTTGTTCTTCGATCCCAAGCTCTACCTCCAGAGTCCAAGCTCCTTTCTCTCTTGCTCCCTTGCTCTCTTGCTCCCTCTTGCTCCCTTGTTCCCTTGCTCTCTTTCTCTCCTCTCCTCTGTCTAAAAGTGTAACTAGGTCGGTCTTCATGTTGACTATGTAATTATGTACTTATGTAAAGAAGAAGACAAAGATAATAAAATGTATTTTGTTGTACTTGCTTCATGGGTTTCATGGGCAAGATTTTATTATTAAATAGACTTCTTCTTGATGTATATTAGGTTTTTGTCTTCTAAGTATAAATAGAATTAAGTGTCTCATACATGAAGGATCTAGTCTAGAAATACATGCTCCAAGACCTTGTGGAAGAATGGAAATCAAGCTGGAAGACAAGCTCACAAACAGTCCTCAAACAAACAATGAAAGACAGCTCTACATACAGTGAAGAAAGCCTTAATCAAACGCTAGAATAACTGCACTCTAGTCGGCCTAATTCAAAGTGATAAAGTCAGCCTCCAATCTGGGTATATGGTCGGCTTATTAAGGAGGACTGTGTCCTATATATACACAGGTCCTACGGTCAAATTGCGTGAAAAACAGAAATGCGGTGATATCTCTGAATTTTAAGTGTGGACTGTTGGACGGTTTCTAGATAAGCAAAAGAAGCATATATTCTTGTGGAAAAGCTACGGTTGACTGAAATAGGAGTGCGTATCTTTATGAAGAAATTCAGCAGACAGTTCTAAGCGTGAATGCGGATTGCAAGAGAAGGTTACAAGACGATTTTAAAGAAGACGCAGTGTGTATTTAATATAAACAGTTGCGGTCTCTAGAACAGAAATGCCACCATTGACTGAAGCAGAAGTGTGGACAACCTGAAGCAAATTGCGGATAACTTCAGGAGTGATTTATATGTGGATTTAAGGAGATATAAAATGCGGATTTATTGAAGTGATAAAGCAGATTTCTGAAGCTGAAGTTTGCGGATTGCTCTGTGTAAAAGTGCAGTATATAAGTGTCGTTTTCTCTGAACTGGAACAGTGTTAAGATCAGCAGATCACCATGATATATGTGGATCACTATGATGCGGATGAATGTATGTATGTTGTTGTCAAGTCTGTAATAAGAGACTCAAGCAACCTCACTAATATGCACCTACTGTCTATGATGGAATTAGGTCTAGAGTATGAAGGTCTAAAGTGGATGTGAAAGTTAAGGGTCACTGCAGGATAAGAAAAGAGAGGAAGCTTCCCTCTAACAGTTAATAAAAGAAAGGACAGTACAGATTGGTGCAAGAAAGAAAAGGTCAGCATGGAAGATCGACAAAGAAGAAGTAACAAGGTCTTGGAATCATCCATAGGTCAAGGGTCTAAGTCTGGGTCATGGTACTTGTCATTTGAAGATCTATAAGAAGAATTTCTCGTGGGTTTTCCTCTCCAAGAGGGAGAGGTTTTTCCCTGGCTCTCGGAGCCTAATTTGTGTGTCTCATGTATTTTAATAATTGACTTGATGAAAGATTAAATAAGCTAAAGAAGAAAAGATATAAAATAACTCAAGTAAGCTCAAGTAATTATCAAGAAGAGAATTTGAATTAATCTCCATCCCTCCAAATTCTCAACATCCTCTCCTCTCCTCTCTAGCTCTCTCTTCAAATGAAATAATAACAATGAGGGAGGGTCACTCCTTTTATTTCTTCCCCTCCCTTCCCTCCAAAAATCTGCCCTCCCTCTCCACGCGTGGATGGCTTAATTTTTCCAAACGGGAGCGTTCAATGCTTCAGGGAGTGCTCGAGAGCGAACACTCCCCGAGCACTCCCGGAGCATTTTTTTTAACGGGAGCATTCGCTCCCGAGCGCCCCTTGAAACGCTCCCGTTTTGGCAGCACAGGGAGCACGCTCCTGAAAACAACCTCTCCTCTCCTCTCTAGCTCTTTCTTCAAATGAAATAATAACAATGAGGGAGGGTCACTCCTTTTATTTCTTCCTCTTCCTCCCCTCCAGTCCCTTCCCTCCAAAAATCTTCCCTTCCTCTCCGTGCGTGAATGGCTTAATTTTTCCAAACGGGAGCGTTCAATGCTTTAGGGAGCGCCCAAGATCGAACGCTCCCCGAGCGCTCCCTCCTTAAAAAAGCACTCCCAAAGCATTTTTTTAAGGGAAGCGTTCGCTCCCAAGCGCTCCCTGAAACGCTCCCGTTTTGGCAGCGCAGGGAGCGCGCTCCTGAAAATGCTCCCTAAAGGAAGCAAGTTCAAGAGAGGGGGGGGGGGGGTGGGAGGGGCGCTCCCCCGCAACCCTGCACTAACCATCCTCTACCAACGATCACTAGAGCCACAACCTGTAGGGAACTGACCTGCTATGAACTCAGCCAAGTAGTTATGAACTGGGCCGAGACATACCAGTTTCTTACCAAACCAGTCCCCCTAGCTAGTTTGATGGCCAAGTCAATGCCCTCAATGGTCAACTCAATCAACTCGGCCAAGTCCAAGTCCAAGTTCAAGTCAGCTAACTTTTAAAAAATATTATAAAACACCATTGCAATGAAATCATTTCATAAAAATTCAAAGGTTGGGATATCAAATCTTAACAGAACCACTCATCTGCACTGTATAGTATTCAAAATAAACCCTTATTCAGGCATGTGCCATGAATTAAATAATAAAAACAGAAAAGATGATAATAGGACTAACACAATTTCTACATCTAGAGATCCATATTTTCACATTTACACATGATAAAATGTAAATGTTCTGTGGGCTGCATTTGCAGTCTTCAACGTATCTGGCATTGCATCGTTTCCATTAAATTCTACATGTATGAGGGTATGGAACTAGCATTTAATCAAGAGAACCAAGCCCTCTATGTACCTCAATGTTGATGCTATTGATTGTTGAGCCCCTCTGTCATGTCCATAGTAAAATTGTAACCATCACTCAAACAAAATCTCGATTTGACATGTTAAGATTTGTTTATCTTATTGTAAATCCTTAGATGGTAATATTGATGATGACGATCACAATATAGGCAATGATTTTGATGATATGTAGGTATTTTTTGTAGCATGACTTTTTTGGACTATAGAGGACATCTAGAGCCTCTTTGTTGATGTATTTTTGGATCAAACATAGATGGCACTCAGCATTATTTTCGTTATACGCACCCTTGCTATATATATATATGAGAAAACTTCGCATATTTGTGTATAATGGTTTGGATTCATATGGATGCACATGAATTTTATGTTTTTTTTTCAAAATTTGAATTTTTAAGTATTTTTTGGTTGACAGTTTTTTGGTTCAGTTCTCAGTTTTGGGGTCGACCAATTCGATGACCTGTCTAGTTCTAATAACATTGGTTCATTATCCATTGTTCATTTTTAGTTTTAACATTCGAGTCTTGAATCTACATGCCAATGACCATAGACCGGAGTCTTTGACTCGTCACATTTAACTATTTTAAGCTTGGTAATTTCACTTTACTATTCCAGTCTTCAAACTTTAGTATCTACTATTTTGGTAAGTACCAATCATATTCGAGAATAAGTAATGATGAATTTACATCAATGTAGATTCTAGAAAGATGAATGGAATTTAAATCAATGTATACAATAAATTACTATTTCTATTTCATTGCATCATTTAGGATGTATGAATCAATGTATTTCACTATTGAAATTGAATTTAAATCACATCCCCCTCTATTTCCCTAAAATTTGGTAGTGCTCCCACACATCTCCCCTGTGTGTCTCCCCATTCATGCAACCCCCCATCCCAGAAACTTGGTGGAACATTGGTGCTAATGGAAGTGCTAATTTATACATGCACTAGTGACTGTTGTGGGCACTACTGCAAAAACACTGTTCTTGCATGAAGGATGGACATTACTTACCGGCTGCTTTTATCAGGTGTAGGCAGTCTTTTTGTGGATTTATATCAGCATGCAGATGAAAGCAGGTTGTTCACCTTGGTGCTTTTATGAGGCTTTTACATGCCAACTTTAGCAGCATGAGTTCCATTACATATTTGCATGACAGGGCTGTTACCTTTGGCGCCTAAATCACATGACATGAGGATATGGGGCACAGAGGACAAAAGGATACAATCATCCTACACAGGGCATGGAGGACACCTGGATACGAATATCAGATGCAGGACATGTTGACCCCAGTAACAAGACATGAGGGACACATTATATATATATATATATATATATATATATATATATATATCTGCGTGTGTGTGTGTGTGTCATAATTAGTTGCTTCAATATTTTGTAAATGTTTTAGTAGCTAAAAGAGTTGGATCACACATTACACATACAAAAATAAAATATAAGCATAAATATCCAAATCTTTTAGCTACTAGAACATTTTCAAAATATTGAAACTAGTTACTAATACTACATCAGTGATGATCAAACAAATAAGAAATTAGAATATTCAATACACATGTCATAAAATAGAAGTTTTGAACTTAAAAGTTAGAACCATAAACTGCAGTTTTCTAAGTAAGCCATTTGCAGAAATCAAAGGTTAGACGCTCATTATAAAAAGCTAATACCAAACCGTATCCAATTTAAAAAGTGATCCAAGGAGATCTGTAAGCTAAAGCCAAGGCCTTATATGTTAGCAAAGTAAAGGAATGATGACATACCATGGATGGAAACTTTAAGTATAATTGCATTGCGAAAATTTCAATATACTGGCGAACTGCGGGCAGGTTGTTCATCTGTAAGAAAAGAGAACGCAATCAATGCACATTGCATGTGATTAGATAGATCTCTAAGAAACAGGAAACAGCAGACATTCATCAAACCTCATAATTGAATGAAAGAGTTCGAGTTAAAATTAACTAGCAAACAGACAATGGGAATTTTACTGAGATTTTAAAGAGTTTTGTTTGATCTCCCAATGATCACTGCAAATATAACTCTCTTGAGCTTTTGAATGCCTGATGACTGGAACTGAGTGGTCATAGTTAATTCTACTACACACGCTTCAGGAGAAACTAGAGGGGGTAGTAAGTACTAACTACAGTCTATCACTAACAAATTGAACATTTTCGATTCTTTATTTCTTCCCTGGAAATCAAGGAAAAACATTCACATCAAAGACACATACCAGATACATGTGCAAATTATATAAACCTAATCCCTGTTGGACTTTCAAACATCTTTTGAGAGTGACGGACCACAGAGGCACAGACATTCCTCTAGTTCTGATTTGCCAATGTAATGTCTCAGCCACACTTGTAATAGTTCAGGGCAACAGTGTGCAGCTTTGACGTTAAAATCCATTGATAACAGTGTTCAATTCCTATGACAAGTAGATATTGATAATTAGATGAATGTTATTTTCAAATTTTAGAGTTTTAAAAGATTTGACCGTACGAAAAGTTTCTCATGTGAAAATTATCAACTTCATTTTCCCTGCCAGAAATGTTATGAATATAAAAAACGGTCCTTTAAAATGCATGTTACTCCCTTGGGTGATAAAAAATGGATCTATATAGTTACTACATGACTTCATTGACGCTTAAGAATTGGGAATATATAATTTGAGACTTAGAAGGGTCATTTTGGAAATCACACTGCCAAAGCAGAAATGAAAGTTCTCCACTTTAGAGTCAAAGAAGTGGAATTTTGGAGTCTCCCAGATCTCAATATGCATCCTGTAGGTCCAGTCTGCATTCTATGGATTGAATGCTTTGTAACACTGGTCTGTTTTCATCAAATGGATGATGTATGTGAAATTTATGCCCCACTCTGTGTCAACTACCCTATAGAAGTACACATTTTTGCAAAGGAATTCCATCACGTTCGAGCAGCCAGATATCCAGGAGTCATCATCATCATTTTTCAGTTTATCAGAGTTGCAAACCCAAATTCTGCAAGTTTATTGCAAATGATGCTAGTATGACTGTTTAATTATTTAACAACACCTAGGTAAGCCTCTAATTTTGGCAAAGGATTCCATCCTAGAAAGTTTTTTAACCTCACCAAATTATGTGTATTTATAAACACAGATAATTGGCAGAGTTTTTCTTCCACCTTAAACCCCAAAGCTAGCGTGGAATTCGTTGAGGTGGTCTGATGTGAGTCCTAGTGTTTTATCGAGTCTTTTGTAAAAGTGTGTTTGGGAATAATTTAAACACATTTTCTTAAATTATTTTAACACAAACACACTTCGTCTATACTAGATCATATTGTGTCGCAGAATTGGGTAAATTATCAAGAGTCTATGTCCAAAGGTGGTTTCCGCTTTCAAGGGTTGAACAAATTGTAATAACTTGATGTAAAAATATTTTGGTGCATGGTCCATTATATTTAGACACCATGGCTAAAATATTTGAGGGTGGAAAAAACTATTAATCCCCTCTGGTGTGAATTAATTAATTTTTCTGGCTAAATTAAATTAAATCCTAAGCCGAATAATTAATTAATTTTGAGTGAAAAAATAATTATAGAGAAAATAAAATTCTCTCCAAGTGGAAAAACAAATTTTGGAGAAAGTAATCATAAGGAAGAATTAAATTGACAAACCCAATTCCAAGACAGTAAAATCACAACAATCAAGTTCCTTCACTAAGGGAAAAATCAATTATATAATAAAACATGAACTCATCAACCAAGATGATTAATTCAAAAATTATTTTTTCAGGAAAAAAGGTCAAAATCATTTTTTTTGGACCAGGAAAAAAGAGAATTATCATGGAATTCGAATTTCTTCATCAAAATCAAGGGACAAGATTTATTTTTGGCATGGATCAAGCACCAAGTAATCGTTATTATCCAGGATCAAGTAAAAAATGTGCAACTTCTCAGACCTAGCTGTTTTCCACTTGGAGGGGATCTAGATCTCTTTATTTTCTATATAAGGAAGCTATTTGCTCCTCATTTGAGACCGGAAATTTTGTAATCAAATTTTGAATCAAGCTCTGCTGGTTGTAATACTTTTTTTGATCAATAAAGAAAAAAGTCTTTGGGGATTACTCTTGATGGTGTTCCTCTTCAATTTTCTTGTGGTAATGTTTTCTGGATCATGTGCATAATATTCTAATGAATAAATTTTATAAATTATTATTTCTTTAACCATTTGTTGGATCAACTATTTACACAGGGATCTTGTATTAGTTGATGGGTTTTAGAAAAACATTTTAATTTGATTTATCTCACAGGTATCTATAGATTTTGAAGGTTATTTTGTTATATATGCCTCTATTGATCTAATAACTTGATTTTAAGTGTGTAGAGACTTCATGTATTCAGATCTTGGGCGTGAAGGGAAGTTTTCGATTAGACCAACCCACTCTCAAGTCAAGAAAAATCAAGACCCCATCTGATTAAATTTCATGGCCTATTTAACAATTTGATTTGCAAGGATTTTGGCTATTGCTCACTCATAAAAACATATTTATCTTGTCTATTAGAATTTATTTGTGCTTTCATTGAGTAATCTGCCAATAAGAGTTGTTGATTCACTAGGAGTTGGACTCATGTTCCCTTTGATATAGTCACTCGTATATTTGTAAACAAATTAGTATACATAGATCTAGCCATTGTAAATAATTCCACCCATATTGTATATATCTTCTTGTATTTTTGAAGCTTCTTCTTCCAAATCTAAATAAAACCGCAAGAGTTTCTTCATAAATTTGCTTTGCAGTAAGGTCTTCATGGGTTTCAAGACATCCCTTTTGCAGACATTTGTTCTTGAGCTTGAACCTCAGATTTTCAGAGACTCTTACCTCCCAAACAGTGAGCAAGCTTGGCTGCCAAATCATCTTTGCTTCGAGGCCGTGAGCTAGGGAGGATTTGATCTATTCTTTTGAAGTGCTATTTAATCCTTGAGGAGATTTTTTTCGTAAAGCTACCTCTTATTGTAAAGCTCCTTGGAAGAAGAAGAGCCTTTCAATCGATCAAAAGGTTTCTTTTCCCTCTCATTAATAAAAATTATTTTTTTCTCTTGGATCTTGGGACTTATATTCCTTTCCATCCTCCATCTCCTTATTTCAAAATGAGAACTAACAGACTATCTCATTTTTGCTTACTAATTTCCTCTTTTCTAACTACATTACATTGCATAGTTTAATTTCTTTGCCGCATCATTTTGAAATCATTGTTAGCAATCTCTTTGTCTTATAGTTAATTTTGTTGATATCATTAAGTTTCACTTGCTCCTATTCTCTATATCTGATAAGTGAAGAACACTCGAATAAACGATATTACTAAATAATTTTGATATTATTATCGTTATGTAATATCCCAAACGGAAATTTGGACAGTAGATACCAGAAATAAACTTGAACAGCTAAATAAACCTAAATAGACACACAGCCAACAAATAATACACAATGAATGTCGATAAAATCACTGAGCCATTTTATTAATCCACAGGAAATAGTACATCAACATGAACGAATAGTGGAACCTGAGCTTGCCAAGCAAGTGGAGAAAAACCCAGAAAAAGATCTTTGGCCCAATTGATGAATGGCTCTAGCAATGATGTAGATGACTCGATGATAAGACTGCTGCAAACCAGCTACGGAAAAACTGATCTCTTCAAACTCCACGGAAGCACTGTGAGATTTCTAAGTGAAACCTCCTCAAGAGTATTGGGTTTTCGTCCAACAACCACTAGCACAGTCGAGGGTTTTCGTCCTGGGGCTACCCATGAAGTAGAGAATCGGGTTCTCAACCTCTCATACAAGAAGTAATATCAAATCCAAGATGATCTATAATGGTCCTGCCTCCTCTTTTTATAGATCTGATGGACTCCTCTAGAAGCTCCTATTTTATTATTATTTTAATCATTGAGCACATTTACCTTAATTAAATGTTCTTTTTAATGTGGGAAAATGGTCAATTGGCCACCATGCCTCCTCAGTTCACTTAAAAACACTCCTAGCTATCCCATTATGTAGATCTTCTCGTTTCGGTTCCAACGAGCTATTACACTAAGTTGTTCTACCAAGAATTCATCCCGAAATGCCACCTTAGGTGTAATTAATTGAGTTAGGCCCATTAATAACTCAATTTTCTGAAAGTGGTCAGAATGCGAAGGAACGAAAGGCAAACTGTGCGGATGGTGGAATATACCAAGCGAATGCCATCGGATCTCATAAGAACTCCTCAAAACCCCTCCAAAAGCCCCAAGGGCCCGCCAATGATGCCAACCTACACCTATGACCTGTCTGCTCCCAACTCTAAAAGTCCATCCTAACCATGTCATAAGGAATACTAGAAAAAGGAACATTATAAATCCTCCGCCACAAGATTGCTTGCCCTCAAGCAATCCAAACATGTGGACCAGTCAGTTGGTCCAATGCAACTGAGACCCAATGCCCGGATCGCATGCAAACTGCTAGGTGTTGTTATGCCTCTGTATCAAGCCACCAGGAATAGACCCCTCACTGCCTAGATCCCAAACTGATCTCTCATTGTACCTATCATCGACTAGTCCTCTTGGATCCCAATGCCACCATGGCCAATCATGGACTAGGTTCCATAGCTTGTACTGTGCTCTGTCTCTAGATATAGTCATTGCTCCATGAAGCGAATACCAACTCAACAACTCTTTCCAATCCAACCTCTGGCATAGGCTAGGGTCAACCCCACTCTGCTGATGTTGGGCTAGTGCTACTAAAATACTACTGAACTATCAGTCCACAATCCATGGCCAATCGAAACATGCAATAACTCTCTCATCTACGGGCTCCTACTGAAATGTGCCTCGTACTAAGATTGATACTCCATCAATAGGATACCAATTCATGATCTCCCGACAATCTATCTCAGGAAAAGAATCAAATTCAGGGACACCTACATATAGAACCAGTCTACTTTGTTTTTGTCAGTCCATGCTCAACCCATGCTGCTCTGTCCCATCCATCAACGAGATCTATCTGAAGAAGCAGGCCCCTCTCTCTATAATAGGTTGAAGTGGGCAAGATATGTTGCAAGCCCTATGTATTGACTCCTGGAGAGTGTTGCTCCCTGAAAGTATTGCAGCTCTGCTAACTGCTTGTGCATCTACCAACACCTCATCAGTGGGTCAGCCCAAAGATGGATGCACCACCATCTCCAACAGCTCCTCACTCCTCTAATCAGAAATGCCATGCTCCTATTCTCTACTAGCCTACTGCAGAACTACCCTATTGACCTCCAACACCTCTTGAGGATAAGTGTCAGCAACTACTATCACCCTGTTGGATGTTCGTACATCTGTATGATCCTCATCAATGGTTGACCCCAAGGGTAGCTACACCTCCATCACAGACACAATATGAACCTCCAACTGGCTCTCCCCAAAATGATCATCATGCATACGGTGCATACACTCTTCCTCAACTGACTCATGTTCCACCATATGTTGCTCATGTTGAATCAGCACAGGTGACTCATCATCTTGAATGTCTCCACTAGACTCCCGTGACTGCTCACCATACACACGGGGATATAAATCTGGCATGTTGTCCACAACTCCACATGACTACTCATGCTCCCCAGAGGCATCCTCGTATGACCCCATGGACTTGTCCAAAGAAGAGACCTCATCTTGCATACAGAAGGAATGTCCTTGTGTCCTACCTCTACCACCTTATCTGCATCTCTCAAGCATGAGTGGTCAGGTCCCCAAGGTTCTTTGCAGATGAAGCAAAGACCCTTCCTCCTTAGCCCATTCTTTTTGCCTAATCCACCAAACTGGGGCAGCTCCTCCCTAGTCAACTATCTCCTGAATATCCCAATGTTCTGCTCAACCAGCCTTTCGGCTACCTCATAAGCAGCAGGTGAGACCAACTTCTCTTTCCTCCAAATGCTCAGCAATCTAGTCTGTAACTCTCGGCAAATGGCATCACGGTCCCTCATACATGATGACAAAATGGACTGCATGTGTGCTATAACTATGTCAGGATGATGTTTCCTAATGCTAAAGAAGCATTGGAACATTTGTAGGATCAAGTCATTACACTCCAACTCAAACATGAGGTCATAAACTCTAACCAAGGCCATGACCTATAGAATCTCTAGCCTTTTCCCAAAGGCAAGGCCCACGCTGTTGTCCAAAACTAGAGAGGTCTCCACAATTAGTCTAAAGACTCTCCTCATAAGGTCATCATTGTAAGGAGGTATAGGTGCAGTCAGCGCCATAATACTACTAAGGCATGAGGCAACTGGAAGTTTGACTCCTATACAAGGGTTCTCCAAATACTTGGGCTATATTAAGGTAAGCATGGCTAGTTTTAGAGTCCAAATCAAGCTCTACCCATCTGACTGGTCCACCTTGGAAAGGAGTGAGGCAATTTCTTCTAGTTTGAGAGTGGATTTTGCAGTCACCCCCACGCATCTCAAATCTGTCCCAAGTGTCAAGATTTTGTATCCCATCTCATGTTTTCTTTGTGGTTTCTCTTGCTGAACCAAAGTGAGTATCCTCTTGGAAAGGGTTCTATTGATTGCCTTTGTTGATTTACTAAGGGATTTTATGAATGTTTATCCATGTTTTTGTCCAATAGTGGAAATAACATTTGTGATTGTTGATATTTTGGGGTAGCATTGGGTGTGCTCTAGCTCTGAAACTTTGTGGAGGGGCTAAGACACATGAGATCTCCAAGACCCAGAAAGTGTTTGGAGAAATTGCATCCAGTGTAATAGTTATTCAAATAATTAAATGTTTTAATGGGGATGCTAAGTCTAACTTAGGGAAATTTAAAAAATTAAAATGAATTAAATTACACATGTGATGAAATGTTCTAAGTGACGTGGATCAAGCTTTCTTTTAATCACAGTCGTTGACAAGAGATTAAATCACGATCGTTGGTTTGCCAACAAGAAAAGTATAAAGGAAGGGCTTGGGGTCAGTTGGAGAACATACACACACATTGCAGAGCACTGAAGCTAAGTCGAATTTTTGGGGCAGGGTTTGCTTAGGAATTTGAAGTGAGTTTGCAGTGTAGTGAGGGGTTGAGATCGGCAAGGGTATATCAAATCCGAGACCGAGAATACAGCAGCAGAGAGGCAGCATCGTACCAAGGCAGCGCAGAGGCCAGCAAGAGGGACGCAGCCCAGCCAAGCTGTCGCAGAGGGTGACGCAGAGCCTTCCAGAGTGACGCAGGGGCAGCCTGCACTGTGCAGAGGTTGCGTTGAGCCAGAGGGTTGACGTAGAGGTTGGAGAAGACTGCGCTGAGGGTTTCTAGTGGGCCAAAAAGGGCTCGAATTCGTAATTCCCTGCAAAGGGTTGGATCAACCATATTTTTTGTCTCCGAGTGATAAGGTACAGCTGCCGTGTAATTTCTCTGTAGGGCAAACCATTTCTGGTGCCCAGATTGTTGTATTCAGATTCTGCATAATAATAAACCCCCTAGAGCTGCTACACCATTTTTCTCGCATTGGGTTTTTCCGGGGACATTTGTTCGAAAAATCTGTGTAATTTTGTCACATGTTCCTGTTGTTCAATAAATGATTTGTAAATGTGTAGGTTGATGTTTGTATTTGCTTTAATGTTTTTATGAATATTTCAGATTAATAACTTGTTAATTAATCATACAAGTAGGCGAAGTAGATCAAGACACTGCAGTACGGTTTTTGTTTTGAAACTTTCACACGGTATCGGAGCATTGCAAATCAAGCTGATCCACTAGCAAAGTTGCTGAAGATATTTGTTGCAGGAAGGGCAGCTAAAGCAACAGTCCAAAAGAAGGCAACGCAGCTCCGGGAGGGATGCAAACCCTGTAAGGGTGTCGCAGAGGCTGACGCAGCTCCAGAGAGGTGACGCGGAGCCAGTCTGCTCACACAGAGGTTGACGTAGCACCAGAAGGAGGACGTTGAGCCAGTCTCCTCACGCAGAGGCTGAAGCAGCACCAAGAGGGTGACGCAGTCCAAGTCGGGAAGTTGATGTGCAGTTTGTCGAGATCGGAAGTGTTGTTTATGATCTTTAGAAGTTGCAGGTGTGGCACAGGTTCTGTCGGTGAAGAACAGTGCCTAGCAAAGGTGACAAAAGCGAGAGGAGAACAGTCGCTCGGCAAATTCTCTAGCCAAGGAATCTGAGTTTGATCAAGAAGAGTGATCATAGAGGATGGATTCATTAGATTTGGTGAAGTACTTCCAAGAGGGAAATCACTTGTTAGAAGGAGGACATTCTCTAGAGGGGTTCTTTCGCCAAGAAGCCAAAATACAGTCTTTTGCTAACCATAGCAGCAACAGAAGGGAGAAGAGTTTGTGATTCGACAATTTGAGCAGAGATGGTTTCTCATGGGCTGAGAGATCGAGATAGGCTGGACGGTGTGTCCAACTTTGTTATCCAGAGGGCCAGAATCTCGACAGTCTTGGATGAGTACGACATCAAGGACCATGCAGAAAATGTCCTAGTTGTGCCTATCGATGCAGATCCCCTGAAGAAATTCAACGAGAATCAAGCGCAAGAAAAGCGCTTGATCATGGATGGAGTAAAGGATGACGTGGTCCCACATATTTCCCAGAAGAACACGACAAATGAGATGTGGACAACATTGAACACGAGGTATCAAGGAAGTTTCGTCAAGAGGAAAAAGCTTCTGGAGAATTAGATGCGGTTGTTCCAGATGCAAAAGGGAGAAGAAATCGATCCCTTCCTCTTTAGACTTCAGACTATCCAGGATCAGCTGATTTCCATGGGGTTAACTCTGGATGAAGGGCTCATGGTGAGGACTACCTTGAATTCAGTCACCGATGAATGGGAAACGTTTGTCTAAAGCATCTTAGGCAGAGCAGCGTTACCATCCTAGGTGGACATGTGGGCAATCCTCCGTCAGGAGTCTATCAGGAGGAAATCAGGAGAATGACTAAGAGGCAAAGTAGCGGCAGTGGAGTCAAAGTAAAGAAAGAGGAGGAGGAGGATGTAGCCCTTGCATCTAAGGGACAGAGGCAGCAAGGGAAGAAGAAGGACCTATCAGAGGTCTAATGCTTTAAATGTTGCGAACTTGGACACTTCGCCAGCTCTTGTCCTAAGAGAAAGGACAAGTAATCTTCTGATTCCAAGGCAACAACAGCGAAAGCGGACGATGGCAGTGACGATGACGTAGCCATGAGTGCTCATGAACCAAGGAAGTGGGGCGATATTGATCTGTAGAGCAGCTACAGATGTTGGTGGGATCCTTGAGGTGGCCAAACTCTTGGATCACATACGAGCTACAGGAGCCTTAAGACAGTAGCAGGATGACTGAAGCAGTGGCTGCAAAAGATCACAATGAAGCAGAGGCAGAGTTGGGACGCTGAAGTCTAGAGCAGTGCAGAGGAGAGGCATGTTGATTTTTATAGCATCGGAAAGTGTTCCAGGTCTCAAATTTTGAGGAGAGGCTTGGACAGCAATATTCGAGAGAACCCAGAAATCATTTGTGGAAATTTCACTCGGTTTGCTTTATTAAAATAATTAATTATTTTAATGTGATCCCTAAGTCTAAACTTTAGGGAAATTACATAATTAAAGAGTATTAATAAAGCAGAGTGTGAATCTTCTAGAAAACGAAGATCGAGTCATCTTTTAATCTGAGCCATTGATTAAAAATATAATCTGGGTCGTTGATTCATTAGCGAGATGACTATAAGAGAAGGCTTGAGGGTCATTTGGAAATCAAGTCGGGCACATTCTCAGTACCCGAAGGAAATCGATTCTGAAGTAAGAGAATTCGATTTATGTGGGTGAGTTTGTAGAGGCAGGGTTGCAGAGACAGAAGGAAGAGGGAGAAGTCAGCAAAGACAGAGAAGAAGAAGGCAAGGGACGAAGGGGAGGCAGCACTGAGCAGCAGCACTAACCCTCCATGCAGACTTACGCAATTTAGGCAGGGACTGTGCAGAGAGGCTATGCAGACTAATGCAGAGGGTGCAGAAGGTCATCCCGTGTGTCGGGAATTCTTCCAGAGTGTCTGGAAAATTCACATCAGGTGTATGTTATTTAATTCTGATCGTCAGGAATTTTGTAAACAATCTTTTCACTACTGAAGATAAATACAAACCCTCATTTACTGCACCGGTTTTCCCGCAATGGGTTTTTCTGGGGACAATTGTCCAAAAATAACTTTGTTCATGTGATTGTTTCTATTGTGCTATATGTGTTATTTATGTTCTTCTGCTTTTGATTAGAGGGAAGTACTGCAGTTGTGTATATTCCAAAATTTACTGAAGCATCTGTAAATAACTTATCAAATAAGTAGGCGAAATAAATATTTCACTTTAGTAATAATTTTCGGATTGAAAATGTCACATGGTATCAGAGAAAAAGGCTAAACACAGAAAGGGAGGATCTGCTATGGACCAAAGATCTAACATTCAGAACGGCCCACGCAGTCAAAAGGGCTCACGCAGTCCTCCAGAGCACTTAGAAAAAATGAGGGAACATGACATGTCTGTGTTGGCTGCTGAGATTTTGTGTATTTGAGGTAGCACCAGTTGTGCTCTAGCTCCCAAATTTTGAGGAAGGACTAGAGTACACTTGATCTACAAGACCCAGAAATGGATTTGGGAAATTTCATCTGGTTTAGGAGATATTAAATTAATTAATTATTTTAATGTATTTCCTAAGTTAAAACTTAGAGAACTTAAATAATTAAAGTGAATTTAATTAAACAAGTGATGAAATTGTCTTAAGTCACACGGATCAAGCTTTCCTTTAATCTTAGCCATTGATTCAAGATCTGATCATGGTCGTTGGTTTCCCAACGAGAAAAGTATGAAGGAAAGGCTTGGGGTCATTTTTAAAGGCACACAGAGGCAGAGCACTAAAGCTAAGCTGAGATTCTAGGGTGGGTTTGCTAAGAATTCTCAGAAGTGTTTCAGCTACAGAGAGGGGAATTTAGGCCAAGGGGATGATCTGATCCCAAGGTCTAGAATCAGCGAGAGGTAGAGATCAGCTGAAAGAGGCAGCACAGAGAAGCAGAAGAGTAGCAACAGGAAGGGCAGCAACTATGCTATGCAGGTGTTGTGCAATCCCTCAAGGACAGCGTGATTTTCAGCTGGAAGCCCTCAGGGGTTACACAAAGACCCTAAGGGGCAGCGTAAGGACTGCGTCACCCAGTCTGGGGTAACGCAGGCCTTTCCAGGCCAACGTTGAGGGACGCAAGGGCTTCGAGGGGCTGACGTAGAAGCTTCAGGGGCAGCACTGGGGTTTCTAGGCCCTAAATTTGGCCGAGTCTTGTATATCCCGTTTGAGGGTGTGGATCAGTCATTATTTTGGCTTCAGAACAACAAGTGAGTTGTAGATCTATTATTTCTCTGTCGGGTTTTCCAGATCTGGAACCCAGATTTGTTGTATTCAGAAAATTCGTAGTAATAAAACCCTCCAGCAGCCAGAAGACTGATTTTCCCGCATTGGGTTTTTCTGGGGACTATTTGTTCAGAAAATATATGTGTCACTTTGTCTATGTGTGCATGTACTTGTTCTAGATTTGAATTGGTGAAGATTTGTTATGTGTTTTGCTTCGATTTTAATCTGAATTTATTCAGTTAATAACTTATCTAAGTAGGAGGAGCATAACCAGATTAACAGTAAAAATTTATGCATAAGTATAAGATTCAGAAATTTTCACACTGGCATCCAGACTAGAGGAGGATTTTGCTTGTGTGTCAAGCACGGCACCTCCAAGTGTTTGGTATATTGACAGTTGAACATCTGCTCATATGACGGGAGTTCGAGAATGCTTTTCAAGCTACCAAGAAGAGCAGATGAATTTTCAGATTACAATGGGAAACAAGGCCAAGTGTACCCCCGTTGGAAGAGGTACCATAATATTTCAGACAGAAGCTGGCAACAAGATTCGGGCCAGATTTTAATCTGAATTTATTCAATTAATAACTTATCTAAGTAGGAGGAGCATAACCAGATTAACAGTAAAAATTTATGCATAAGTATAAGATTCAGAAATTTTCACACTGGCATCCAGACTAGAGGAGGATTTTGCTTGTGTGTCAAGCACGGCACCTCCAAATGTTTGGTATATTGACAGTTGAGCATCTGCTCATATGACGGGAGTTCGAGAATGTTTTTCAAGCTACCAAGAAGAGCAGATGAATTTTCAGATTACAATGGGAAACAAGGCCAAGTGTACCCCCATTGGAAGAGGTACCATAATATTTCAGACAGAAGCTGGCAACAAGATTCGGGCCACAAATGTTCGACATGTACCAGTTTTGGGGATGAATTTTCTTTTGGTGTCTCAGCTCCAGAACAAGGGTTATGACGTATACTTTATTGGAAATAAAGTTTATGTTAAACACCCTAGCTGGAAAAAGAAGGCACAAATTGGAGTAAGGAACTATAAACTATATAAGCTCCGGATTGAATCCCCAATGGCTGTAATCGGCAGTACGGACGAAAGGGATCTTAATGAATTATGGCATAGAAGGATGGGGCATTTACATCATGGAGCCTTGAATATTCTCAAGAAGACTGTCATAGGAGCTCCAGAAATCAGCACAAGGAGAGATGAGGTCTGCAGGGGGTGCGTACTAGGGAAGTATGCCAAGGTAGCATTTCCAAGAAGCAGCAACGAGGCCAATAATGTATTGGAGTTGATACACTCAAATATTTGTGGTCCAGTGTCCACGACTACTCTCAGTGGTGCAAAGTATTTCGCTACCTTCACTGAGGACCATTCCAGGAAGGCTTGGATATACTTTCTCAAAACCAAAGATGAAGTCTTTGAGCATTTCAAGGAATTCAAGGCGTTCGTAGAAAAATCAACCGGAAAGAAGATCAAGAAACTACGGTAACATAATGGTGGAGAGTATATCGATAAAGACTTCACCAGTTTTTGCGCAAAGAAAGGCATCAAGACAGAATGGACAGCTCCATACAATCCAGAGCAGAATGGAGTTGCGGAAAGGAAGAACAGGACCATTGTAGAAGTTGCAAGGGCAATGCTATATGACCAAGACATGCCCAAAATTTTGTGGGCAGAAGCGTGCAATACAGCTGTGTATGTGCAGAACAAGGTACCCCATGGAGCTTTGGGGAAGGTAACTCCTGAGAGTGTGTTCACAAGCAGCAAGCCTAAGGTGAGCCACATCAAGATATTTCGCAGTATGGTCAATTGCCACGTACCAGATGAGGACGAAGAAGTTGGATCAGACTGCGAAAAAGGGTTATCTTGTGGGCTATAGTGAAAATGCGTAGGAATATCGCATCTATATTCCGGAAAACAGGAAGATCGTAGTAAGGCGGGACGTGAAATTCATGGAGGAGACAGCCTTCAAAAGATCTCAGGAAATGGCTACAGATACGCAGATTGAGGAGGATCCACTAGTACAGCCTCAACAACCTACAGAGGATGGGTCGAGTGCCTCTCCATGGCACAAGGATTCTGATGAGAGTTCCTCCGAAGAACAGCAAGTAGGAGAGCAAGTAAGCCCACCCACCACCAGTGTAAGACCGAGCAAAGAACTCCAACAAATTCCAAGGGATGCAGAGGAATTTGTTGGAGCCCCTAGAGACGGGAAGAGGGTATGGAGACAACCTGACAGATACCAGGCACTGGTAGCTCAGGTCAGAGACCCCTCTAGCTTTCGGGAGGCAGCACAGCATCAGGTGTGGGTAGATGCCATGGTGGAGTATAGCTCCATCATGACAAACAATGTATGGGAAGCAGTCCCTAGACCACAGGACAGATCAGTTTTAGGATCGAGGTGGATCTATAAGATCAAGTATGTTGCAGACGGCAGCATAGAGAAGTTCAAGGCCAGATTTGTGGCTAAGGGGTATGCACAGAAAGAAATGATCGACTATGAGGAAACCTTTGCCCCTGTAGCTCGATACACTTAATCAGATCCGTCATCTCTATAGCAGTGTAGATGGGATGCGAGATTCACCAGATGGATATCAAGACAGCGTTCTTGAATGGGGTGATAGAAGAGGAAGTGTACTTAGAAAGAGGACTTCGAGACACATGAGCAGAAGACTCATGTTTGCAGGCTTAAGAAAGCCTTGTACGGTCTAAAACAAGCCCCCAGAGCATGGTATGGGCAAAGATGGGATTCGTCAAGAGTGACGTACATCCCAATCTCTACTACTTGAGAGTAGGGGATGAGTCGTTAATCCTGGTATTATATGTAGATGATCTATTTCTTACTGGATCCTCTAAGCTCATCAAGGACTGCAAGGAAAATCCGGCTAACGAATTCGACATGAAGGAACTAGGGCAGATGCACTATTTTCTTGGTTTGAAGGTCTGGCAGCAGAGGGGAGAAATCTTCCTTGGGCAAGGAAGATACACTACAGAGATCTTAAAGAGGTTTCAGAGGGAAGACTGTAGACCCATGGCTACGCCAATGATTACAAACTGGAAGAAGATAGACACAACAAAGGATGATGAGGTTGATCCCACCTTGTATAGGCAGCTCATTGGACCATTGATGTATCTGGTCAACACTAGACCAGACATCTGTTATGCAGTGAATACCCTCAGTAATTTCATGGTGGAACCAAGGAGGGCTCACTGGGCAGCAACCAAACATGTTCTAAAATACTTTAAAGGGACAGTCGAGTAGGGGTTGAAGTACACCAAGGTCAATGAGGCCTAGTTGAGTGGGTTTACAGATGCAGATTGGGCTAGAAACACAGTGGATCGAAAAAGTACAAGTGGGTATTGTTTCAATCTCGAATCAGGAATGACTTCCTGGTGTAGTAAGAGACAGAAGTCTGTCGCACTAACCTCAGCCAAGGCAAAGTATATGGCAGCAAGCATAGCTTCGTGCGAGGCCATATGGCTTCGTAAATTGCTCTTGAACTTTACTCAAGAAGAGGATGGAACCGACCGAAATTATGTGTGATAATCAGAATTGCATCAAGCTCTCTAAGAATCCTATGTTCCATGACCGGTCGAAACACATTGACATTCGGTGCCACTTCATCAGAGACTATGTCCAACGGGGAACCGTGCAGTTGAGGTACACTCCTAGAGGAGAACAGGTGGCAGATATCCTCACCAAGGCTCTGAGTAAGGTTAAGTTTGCTTACTTCAGAGAAAATATGGGGATGGTCGAGAACCCTTTCCTGTAAAGGAATGGGTGGTCTACAGAGACAAAGGGAGCTACAGTACAGATGAGGCAGTGGCAAAGACAGTGTCACAGGCAACAGTACATAGGGCAGCAATGCAGAGTTGAAAGGCAGCAGCGAAGACATCAGCAGCGCAGCAGATGCTTTCAAATCAGAGCAGTACAGTTGGTACCTTGCTTGAACACTTTCCTCACTAAGAGGGAGTCTTGATTTTTATAGCATCGAAAAGTGTTTCGGGTCTCAAATTTTGAGGAGAGGCTTGGACAGCAGTATTCCAGAGAACCCAGAAATCATTTGTGGAAATTCCACTCAGATTTTTCTTTATTAAAATAATTAATTATTTTAATGTGATCCCTAAGTCTAAACTTAGGGAAATTAAATAATTAAAGGGTATTAATAAACCAAAGTGTGAATCTTTTAGAAAACGAAGATCAAGTCATCTTTTAATATGAGCCATTGATTAAAGATATAATCTGGGTCATTGATTCATCAGCGAGAAGACTATAAGAGAAGGTTGGAGGGTCATTTGGAAATCAAGCCGAGCACATTGTCAGTAGCCGAAGGAAATCAATTCTGAAGTAAAATAATTCGATTTCAGTGGGTGAGTTTGTGGAGGAAGGGTTGCAGAGACAGAAGGAGGAGGGAGAAGTCAGAAGAGACAGAGAAGAAGAAGGCAGAGGACGAAGGGGAGGCAGCGTTGAGCAGAAACACTAGCCCTCCACGCAAACTTACGCAGTCCAGGCAGGGATTGAGCAGAGAGGCTACGCAGACTGACGCAGAGGGTGCAGGAGGTCATCCCATGTGTCAGGAATTCTACCGGAGTGTCCGGAAAATACACATCAACAACAGTGTGGAAGCGGCAGCACAGAGGTTGATGGGATTTCAGCAGTCCAGAGGCAGTGCTTACACGGTGCAGTGCAGCAGACAGCGCAATGCTTCAAAGACACAGCGCAGAGCAGCAACATAGGGTGCTTCAATGATGACATGCAGCCCAACTGACTTGTCTGTCAATGATTGGGTGATGGTCCTTCAGTTGCATACTTCTCAGCAACTGAGTTGCAGTGCAGTAGTTAGCAGTGGCAGTGCTATAGGCAGCAAGATGCAGCGATTTGAGAGGGAGCTGCAGTACCGATGTAGCAGCGTCGGTGGTAGGGACATGGGTAGTAGTACAAAGAGCAACAGCACAGTGGATGGAGGGCAGCAAACCAAACATCAGCAACGCAGAAACAATGCTAGGATCAGGTGATGCTTTAGTGTTGTATAACCAGCTCCAAAAATAGAAGAAAAGAGATATCAACGCCTTAGAAATAAGCCACTTCGAGGGGGCAACCTCCAATACATTACATGAATGAACAATTCTTGGATGATACAATTTACAAAACCTCCTTCCTATATATAGGAGTCCATGTGGCCATAATGTAATCCTAGTGGGCCACAATGTAATCCTAGCCGACCTAACAATAATAATTTAAGGGCACAATAATAACAAAATGGGGGTTACAAGGGTACAATAATAACAATAAGGGGGTTTCACTAACAACAATAAGGGATTATACTAGTAATATAGGGACCTAACATGCCCCTCTCCTTCAAAAAAAGTGTTTTCCTCAACGCTTGAGTAGCTCTGGGTGCTTTTGTATAAAATTCTCATCCTCCCATGTAGAATCTTCAGTGGGTAAGTTCTTCCACTTGATGAGATACTCTGAAATTGATCGATTCTGTAGTTGTCGAGTTCTTGTTTCCGTGACCGCTTTCGGTTCCAATATGATTTTTCCTTCCTCATCAAGTTCTGGCAATATTGTTTGAACTGGAAGATTTTCACCTATAACCTTCTTTAAGCATGAAACATGGAAAACTGGATGCACTCGCGAAGAAGCAGGAAGCTCCAACTTGTATGCCATAGCACCAATCTTTTGCAACACCTTGTAAGGACCATAGTACTTTGGCAATAATTTATTATCCTTCTTAGCTTGCTTGAGGGACATTTGTTTGTATGGTTGTAGCCGTAAAAATACCCAATCTCCTACATCAAAACTTCTCTCGCTGCGATGTTGATCTGCCTGTTGTTTCATTCGATTTTGTGCCAAATTCGGGTTATCCTTTAAGAGTTGGAGAACTTCTTGTTGATGCTCGATGTGATCTTCCACTGCTTGAACCTTCGAATTTTCTCTTAAAGATGATGTGATGGATGGTGGATGATATCCATAAAGTGCCATAAATGGGGTCATTTTTGTTGCGGTATGGAAGGAAGTGTTATACCACCATTCAACGAGAGGTAACCACTTGACCCATTGTGTTTGTTTATCAGATACAAAACAACGAAGATATCCTTCCAAACATTTATTTACTATCTCGGTTTGACCATCAGATTGAGGATGATAAGATGAGCTATGAGCTAATTGAGTACCCAAACAAGAAAATAACTCCGTCCAAAAATTTCCAGTAAAAATGGGATCTCTGTCGCTCACAATAACCCTTGGGCTTCCATGTAGCTTTTGAATTCTGTCCATAAATGTAGTAGCAACTGTACTTTCTCTAAATGGATGAGATAATGCACAAAAGTGTGCATACTTGGTAAGTCTATCAACTACCACCATGATGACATTCTTTCCTTCAGACTTAGGTAAACCTGTGATAAAATCCATTGAAATCTCCTCCCAACGCTGACTTGGAATGGATAAAGGTTGTAGAAGTCCGGGGTCTTAATTGTCTCCACTTTATTCTGCTGGCAAACCAAACATTCCGCCACAAACTTTTGAATATCAGATTTAAGGCCATCCCAAAAAAATTCTTTCTTCACCCTGTGGTAAGTTTTTAAAAATCCTGAGTGTCCTCCTAAAGAAGAAGTGTGCAATTCCAGAAGAATATTTTGTTTTAGTTGGGAATTCTTACAAAGATATAAGCGATCTTTGTACCATAAGGAATCATTTTTCCAACTAAATGTATCGGATGTACTAGGATCTTGCTGCAAATTTTGAATGAGTGTCCATACATCTTTGTCCTTCTTCCATTCATCTCTTGCTTCAGTTATCCAATCTGGTTGGATAATAGAAATAGCACAAAGAAATGCTTCCACCTCTTCATTCTTTCTTGAGAGTGCATCTGCAACAACATTAAGCTTTCCTTTTTTGTAGATTATTTCAAAGTCATAACCCAACATCTTTGTGACCCATTTTTGCTGCTCTTCTGACGATAGTCTTTGTTCCAAAAAGTGTTTAAGACTATCATGATCGATTTTTACCTTGAAGTGTCTTCCCATTAGGTAAGTTCGCCATTTCTTTAGTGCATGCAGTATTGCTAACATTTCCTTCTCATAAATAGGTTTCTGTAAATACTTTCCTTTGGTTGGACGACTTTCAAAAGCAATGGGTCTTCCTTCCTGCATTAAAACTGCACCAATTCCATTTCCTGAGGCATCACATTCCACAATAAAGGTTTTTGTGAAGTCTGGCGTAGCTAAGACCGGTGCTAGGCACATTGCCTGTTTAAGATGTTCAAAGGCCTTAGTTGCTTCAGGAGTCCATGAAAATGCATCTTTCTTCAACAATGTTGTTAGAGGTGCTGATATTCTCCCATAATTCTTAACAAACTCGCGATAATACCCTGTTAAACCGAGAAATCCTCGCAACTGCTTTATGGTTGTGGGGACTTTCTATTCCTTAATGGCTTTAATTTTGTTAGGGTCTACTTTAACACCCTCGTGAGATACAATATGACCCAGATATTCCACCTCTTGTACTCCAAAGAAACATTTGGATGTTTTTGCATATAATAGTTTCTCCTGCAATAGTTTGAGCACCCTGTCAACATGTTCAACATGATCCTTCCAAGACCTGCTATAGATTAGTATATCATCAAAAAATACTATCACAAATTTTCTAAGGAAGGGTTTGAAAATGGAATTCATCAACCCTTGAAATGTAGAAGGTGCATTGGTAAGGCCAAAAGGCATGACCAAAAATTCATAATAACCATCATGAGTTCGAAATGTTGTTTTTGGAATATCTTCAGTCTTCATTCTAATTTGATGATATCCTAAACGAAGATCCAACTTCGTAAAATAAATTGCTCCATGTAATTCATCCAATAATTCATCAATCACAGGAATGGGAAATTTATCTTTAATGGTGAGCTTATTGAGCTCCCTATAATCCGGACACATTCACCATGATCCATCCTTCTTGTGTACCAATACTATAGGAGCAGAGAAAGAACTTTGACTAGGTTGAATTATACCCGCCTCTAACATTTCCGCAATCATACGTTCAATTTCGCTCTTTTGGACGTAAGGATATCTATAAGGCCTGATGTTTGGAGGAACACTTCCTGGAATCAAATGAATAGCATGATCATGATCACGAATAGGTGGGAGTCCTTTGGGAGTTTCAAACACGCCTTGGAATGATTGTCCAAGACTTGTTGGAGATCTGCAGAAATAGATGATTTTGATGTTGGAACTTCTAGTGAGCATAATTGTGCAATTACGCCTCATTGTTCTTTCTTTAGAAGCTTTGTCATGACATTAGAGCTTATTATCTTTCCCGGCTTCCCTGCAATACCCCGTAATTTGACTTCCTTTCCTTTTGAAAAAAAATTTAAGAAAAGTTCTTGAAAATTAAAAGCTACCATCCCCAAAGATTGTAATCATTGTACTCCTAGTACAACATTAGCACCTTCCATAGGAATGGAAAGCATTGGACTAGTCAATACATATTCCCCCATGGTTAGCTTGATATTATGGCGTTTTCCAGAGCAATTTATAGTTCCTCCATTTGCAACCATCACTTGACATTCTGGTGCTGGGTATAGGAAACAATTTAATTCCTTGGCTACCTTACAATGAATAAAATTATGGGTGCTACCTTAATCAATCAACACTATTACCTTTTTCTTCTTGATATGTCCTTCTATTTTGAGAGATTGAGTGGTAATTCCTGCCAGTGCATTACACGATATGGTCGGATTCATTTCTTCCTCTTCTGGGGCTGGTTCCTGGTGTATATCCTCTTCTTGTTCATTTTCTTCTTCCTCTTCACAATCTATGTAAAATAATTTCTTCTCAGCACACTTATGACCTTTAGTGTATTTGCTATCACAACTGTAGCAAAGCCTTTTTGCTCTTTTTTCTTCCAATTGTTGTGGTGTCAACCTTGTAGGTTGTGGAAATCTAGGTATAGCAACACTTCCTTCTTTATAGAATTGAGTGGTAGGCTTCCTTGTCGCCATAATTTTACATTCAAATTTTCTTGCCAACCTGAATGCCTTCTCCAATGAATCAGGTTCCAAAACGCGAACTTCATGTTGGATGTTATCCTTTAAAGTGACTATGAAGAGATCAATCCTGTGTTCCTCTGGAATATCAGTTACCCTTATATTCAATTTTTGGAAGTCCTCAATGTGCTCCCCCATTAAACCCTTTTGTTTGAGATTTATCAATTGGCTAAAGAAGGTGATGCTCTTTGTATCCTCATAATGTGCTATCATTTCCTCCGTAAAAATTGACCAAGTGACAATTTTTTTACGGGAGCAAAGCCATCGATACCATACAAATGTATTTTGTTCTGAATGTAAAGTTGCAATGCGTACCTTTTGTGTGTTTTTCACATTATGGAGATCAAAATATTGCTCCATCTGTAGTATCCATGTTACAGGATCCTTTCCATCAAACTTCCTCATATCCATTTTTGGAATATGGTGGTTCTTCAATCCAACATCGGAGTTTATGAAATCACGATTAACATTTGTTTTTTCCTCATCATGAGTTTCTTCTACTATCTTATCACCATTGGGAATAGTTTCTTGTATCAACTTTGACAAACCTTCGATGTACCTTTTTTAGATCATTCTTCATGTTTTCCATGTTGTCTTTCTTAGCTTCATGCAGGCTTAGCCGGCTTCATGCCAACTTCCTTGCCATCCATCTTAGTTTCCATGCCTTTCTTCAAACCATACATCTTAGTTTCCATGCCTTTCTTCAAAACTTCCATGTCATTTTTTGTTGCTCTTTGCGAGAGCGAAATTTGTTGCACTTGCTCTTGTAATTTTGATATGTCATGTTGCCATTCTTTGTCTTCATGAGTCATAGTAGAGCCTTCTGAAGGCTTAATGGGTGTTGAATTATTTTTACGGGGCATATTTTAGAACCTAATACTGATATATATTCTACAATATGCCCTTGGAATAAATTCAAATTGATTCTTCAAACAAGACTTTATCAATTCGCAAAAAAAATACACACCTTTTTCTTTCTTTTGAGGAGCTCGATATTGAAATTGGATTATCTCTGTAATTACAGAACTTCAATATTTGAATTTTGGTACCAACGTAGCCCTCTAAATTATATTTCAAATGCCATAGGTCTGACTTGATTTGGATTCTTGAAGACAAAGTTGTGTCCAATCTCCCACAATGACCTAATTATGGACTGGTTCAGTACTGCGAACTTGTACGACTTGCCACGTGTCACTGTTTCGTCCTTCGTCTCTGAACTTGATAGCCAAGAAACTAAATTCCATGTACTAGCAACCAATTTTTACATCACTCCAATCCGATGCTCGAAGAGAGAGTTATGAATATTTTCCCACGATCACCTCTTTGAGATGAAATTTAGGAGCTTGAAAAAGCACTACCTTCCACGGATCCTATCTCTGAAAATATTGCGAACCAAGATCTGAAATTTTTTGAAGATGTTCCTTGAGATTTTGACTTCGCCCCACAAAGTTTCAACACGAAACTTGGTAGAAAACAAGTTATAGCGCAAATGCCACGATGGCTTTGTTTAGGAGCTTGAAAAAGAACCTAACTTCACGGATCATGTCTCCAAAAATATTGCTAACCAAGCTGCGGAAATTTTTTGACGATGTTCCTCACGATTTCGGCTTCGCACCCTAAAGAATTTTATTACCGAAACTTCGTGAAAAAAAGTTATAGCGAAAATGCCAAAATGTTGTTTGGAGTAGCGAAACCCTAGAAACCAAAGCTGCGATGCCAAATTCTGTGTAACCGTCAAAAAAGAGAAAAAAAGAGATATCAACGCCTTAGAAATAAGCCACTTCGAGGGGGCAACCTCCAATACATTACATGAATGAACAATTCTTGGATGATACAATTTACAAAACCTCCTTTCTATATATAGGAGTCCATGTGGCCATAATGTAATCCTAGCCGACCTAACAATAATAATTTAAAGGCACAATAATAACAAAATGGGGGTTACAAGGGTACAATAATAACAATAAGGGGGTTACACTAATAACAATTAGGGATTATATTAGTAATATAGGGACCCAACATTTAGTGTCGAAGTGTTATAGGCAGAGTCGTCTGGGTGACGCGGAGGCAGGGCGAAGCCTTCCAAATTGACACAAGGGCAGCCTGCGCTGCGCAGAGGCTGCTCTGGGCCAGAGGGCTGACACAGATGCTAGAGAAGACTGGGCTGAGGGTTTCCAGTGGACTAGAAAGGGCTCGAATTCGTAATTCCCCACAGAGGGTTGGCTCAACCATAATTTCTGTCTCCAAGTGATAAGGTACAGTTGTCGTGTAATTTCTCTCTAGGGCAAACCGTTTCTGGTGCCCATATTGTTGTACTCAGATTTTGCATAATAATAAAACCCTCTAGAGCTACTGCACCGGTTTTCTCGCATTGGGTTTTTCCGAGGACATTTGTCCGCAAAATCTGTGTGTAATTTTGTCACATGTGCGTGTTGTTCAGTAAATGATCTGTAAATGTGTAGGTTGTCGTTTGTTTTTGCTTTAATGTTTTTATGAATACTTCAGATTAATAACTTGTTAATTAATCATACAAGTAGGCAAAGTAGATCAAGATATTGCAGTAGGGTTTCTGTTTTGAAACTTTCGCAATGATAATGAGGTTCAGTGGTGCATTTAATGAAACGGTTTAGTTTCCCTCTACTATAGGTGTTATACCAAAATTTTATGCCGAAATTAATTTATTCAGATATTTAATATGCACCAACAGAAGCTACTTATATCAGACCCACAAGAAACTTTGGAAATATAAAAGAGTACAGTTAACATAAAAGAATGATGGAACCTAGAACGACCCTTTAGATGTCGGCTTGTATAATGAATCAACTCCTCCTTGTAACAATTTGTCTTCCTCCTAGGATATTGACTGGTGGGCACTCCAGCAAGGCAAATATCAGCAAAATGTAATTCAGAATGAATATAGATGTTCAACAGTCACTCAAATGAATTCAGTTCACTGAATATCAACACTTGTCTTTACAACGACAACGCACGACTTCCTTCCAACATGTCGAACTCCATTACACAAGCTTTGTCACCACTGTCCATGCTTAATAGCACTGGCTACCGACTTATATATATGCTCTGTCTCTGCATTGTCTGGCCACTATAGGAAATACAATGATTTGGGTTTGAATGCACCCAACCCTAGCTGCAATTTAGTAAATTAAAACTTCAGCCATACCCTTACTGCTTCTCCCTTGTTCACACATGGTAGCATGGAAGTTTTTTGGCTCTACCCTCATGCAGGCGGCATAATCAAGTGAAACTTGCAACCTTTGTCACCATGCTTCATGCTCTGCTATAATCATGGCACGTATTTGGATACTTAGGAAGCAATTTGGCCAGATAGCTACAACACTAAAATGACATAATTCTGCCAAAAACACTTCAATTTACTATGAGACTCGAGCATAATGCATGATTGCTTGAGCTCATTTTATACATAGGCTGCATATTCTTCAAACAGAGCACAACCACGCACACCTTCAAAACACGCAACTTAAATCGATCTTCCTCCTTGATCGCACTTTCAACTCAGAGCGTGGTTAACACATACTGGAACACATCATGCATTAAGGCAGTTCAGTGCTTTGTAATCTTACTCGGGTTCTCCAATGAAGGGCCAGGTCACACCCGATTCACCGAACTCTGAGTTACGGTGCTCACATTCCTTGTCACTTGCTGCACACGATCAATTCCTTCCGCACACCTGTGACCAAACGGTTTGACGCTTTGATCGAGTCGGTCAACGACATACATCGAGTGAGCTCATCACTCCAATCGTTCAACGTCAACCATGTTCGACTCAGCCATCAAATAGAGAGTTTTTTGGTGCCTCCGTGTTGTGTATGCCCACCGACTAAGGTCCCCGAACCCTGCCTTGCACACTGGTATATGTTCTCTAATCAATTTGAGCGGCCAAGATGTGACTTCTTCAACGACCACCCAACAAATAATAACATGATACCTCAGTGATCGCCCAAATCGGGCCACAATGTCACCCGTGTGAAAAATTCTTAATCTAAGAAACCCTACTATTAATTCTCAATTTACATCTCCTACTTGATTAATTACACAAGTTATTAATCTAAATATTCAGAATAACAGCGAAGTAAATACAAATAACAACCTACACAAACAGGTCATTTACTGAATAGCACACTCATATGACAAATTGACAGATTTTTCAAACAAATGTCCCCGGAAAAACCCAATGTGGGAAAATCAATGCAGCTAACTATAGAGGGTTTTTATTATTAAGCAGATTCTGAATACAAAAATTTTTGGGCACCAGACATGGTTGGCCCTACAGAGAAAAACACGGCAAAAATACCTCTTTCTCTCGGAGACAGAAAATATGGTTGATTCACACCCTCAAGCGGGATTTACAGAACTCAAGCCCTTTATGGCCCACCGGAAACCCCAGCGCTGCTCCTCAGCCCTCTGCGTCGGCCTTCCTGTCCTGCGTCGGCCTTTGCGCTACTTTGGAAGGGCCTGCATCACCCCTGAAGTGCTTACGCTACCCGTGCGCTGCCCTGACTGGGCCTACGTCAACCCTACGTGGCTCTTACTGCCTCTATGTTGCCTCTACGTGGCCTCTGCTAGACTGTGTGGCTTTGGGTTGCCTCTGCGCTGCTCGGTATGTTGCCTCTTTGTCGCTATTGTATTCTTGGGCTGGGATTAGATCATCCCCTTGCCAATATTTCCCCTCGTTGCATTGCAAACTCCTGAAATTCTTAGCAAACCATGCCCTAGAATTTCAGCTTAGCTTCAGTGCTCTGCCAATGTGTGTGTTCTCCAACAAACCCCAAGCCCTTCTCTTAGAAGCTGCTTGATCCGTTTCACTTAAGTCATTCTCATCACATGTTTAATTTAATTCACTTTAATATTTTAATTTTCCTAAGTTAGATTGAGGGTCCTTAATGAAAAAGATTAATTATTTGAATATCTCTTAAACCTGATGGAATTCTTCCAAACGCTTTCTGGGTCTTGGAGATCTCATGTACCCCAGCTGCTTCACAAAATTTGGGAGCTAGAGCACATTTAATGCTACCCCAAAATCTCAACAGCCCACAATCCTGGGCTCACTTGGCACTTCAGCACCCGATGGGCAGCTAACAGTTGACTCAGGCAGCCTAAGACGACTCCCTTTATCGTCGTCGTCAGTCACCAATCCCGTTTCATCGTCACACATGCACGTCAACGCAGATAATTCGACCCTCTTGGCAGCTCACCCAATCACACTAATTTGTCTACACGATCTATAATAAAACTCCACCCTCGACAAAACTGTCGATTTGGCTACGGGTCGTGGTCATAACATAGGACGGCCCCACTGGTCAACTTGGATCAATTTTAGATAACCTGATGACCTCATGAAGTTGCAAATGCTTTATTGAACTTGGCCCTGGCTGCATCGTGCCCTCATTCTTTCAGACGCTACGAATGTGCTCAACCTCCTCCATTGCACACCGAAATTGCTGACGTAGTGTGGGGAGGCATCATTCGTTACATGGGGATGTTGGCCTACGTATACTCAGCCTTCAACACATCAACAATGTTCAATACACATGCCTTCAAACAGACCATACAAATTGTCGAGACCAAATCAAGGCATTAACTTTGTCCCTTACAGTCGGCTTGGGTCAATTCCACCGTTAATCTCTTCCCCAGCATGTAATTTGATCCAATACGCCCATCTGATAACAACACGTCTTTGACAAATTTTAAAATGGCTAGGGTTTCAACCTATATGAAACTTCTCATTACTGCAACAGATAATAGGCTTCAAATTGCTAAATCTGTCAAGCTAGCAAGAAAACTAGCTCTGATACCACTGTAAGATCCCAAACGGAAATTTGGACAATAGATACCAGAAATAAACATGAACAGCAAAATAAATGTAAATAGACACAAAACCAACAAATAATACACAATGGGTGCCGATAAAATCACTAAGCCATTTTATTAATCCATGGGAAATAGTACATCAACGTGAAGGAATAGTAGAACCTGAGCTTGCTAAGCAAGCGAAGCAAAACCCAGAAAAAGATGTTTGGCCCAACTGATGAATGTCTCTGGCAATAATGTAGATGGCTCAGTGAGAATACTACTGCAAACCGGCTACAGCAAAACTAATCTCTCCAAACTCAACAGAAGCATTGTGAGATTTCTAAGTGAAACCTCCTCAAACGTATTGGGCTTTCGTCCAACACCCACTAGCACACCCGAGGGTTTTGGTCTTGGGGCTACCCATGAAGTAGAGAACTGGGTTCTCAACCTCTCATACAAGAAGTAATATCAAATCCAAGATTATCTCTAATGGTCCTTCCTCCTCTTTTTATAGATCTGATGGACTTCTCTAGAAGCTCTTACTTTATTATTATTTTAATCATTGAGCACATTTCCCTTAATTAAATATTCTTTTTAATGTGGGAAAATGGCCAATTGGACACCATGCCTCCTCAGGTCACTGAAAATCACTCATAGCCATTCCATCTTGTAGATCTTCTCATTCTGGTTTCAACGAGCTATTACACTAAGGTGTTCTGCCAAGAATTCCTCCTTAAATGCCACCTTAGGCGTAATTAATTGAGTTAGGCCCATTAATAACTCAATTTTCTGAAAGTTGTTGGAATGCAACTGAACGAAAGGCAAATTGTACAAATGGTGGAATATACCAAGAGAATGCCATCAGAACTCATAAGAACTCCTCAAAACCCCTCCAAAAGCCCCCAGGGCCCACCGATGACGCTAACCTGCACCTGTGACCTGTATGCCCCCAACTCTGAAAGTCCATCCTAACCATGTCATAAGGAATACCAGAAAAAGGAACATTACACATTATCATTGTTTCATTAAGAGACCTTAAGTTTGCTTCATTGAGTTGCTATTGAAAATCTTGTAGCCTTGTGATCTAAGTTGGTATCTCAATAAAGCTTGGTCATAAGTGGTTTACATCTTTACATTGAAGCATATTGTCATTGTCTCATCTCTTTGAAACTATCTACTTGGCCATCATTTTGCATTTGCATCCTAATTTAGATTGCATTCTTAAAATTTACCGCAAATTCTAAGCTTGGTTGAAAGAAGTTAGCTCCATCATTCTTTTGTAACTTGTGAATGATAAACCCTCTTTAGTGGTTAACACGATGACCTTAATGTCGTCAAAGTCACAGTCTTTATAGTGCCAGAGGCATCAGGTGGTTAAATCTCAAGGGGAGGGATCGTTAACCAAGCCATAGCTTGCTTTATCTTGTTTTCTCTCCACAACTTACTCTAGAGACTAGCATCAAAACAACTAGGAGGATGGATTCATCTAGATTATGCATCTTAACTAAAATCAAACAACATTTTGCATTTTACATTAGCTTAGATCTTGCATTCATTCCTTGTTGATCATTGGTGATTGGAATTATGGGCTAAATTTATAGCTTGCAAATTCATTTGTATCTGGAAATATCACCTTTTCTTGCAATTGTCTTTCTTTAAGGTTCATTGCTCATATATATGGTTATCTTGGTCTTTAAAGTTTTGTGCTAACTCTTCTCGCAACATTGTTAATATTGTAACTTGAACAACTATTTGCTTGCAAGTCTCTAAATTTTCATTGAGCATGGTAAAGGCACTGGTCTATTACATTTATATCTTGTATCTGCCTTATTGATCCTAATTGTATTTATCTTAATATACATTGCTCATAAACTCTCACACTTGCTTTAATTAATAATCAAGTTACACTAATAATAATTTCCTTGCCCTTACTCTCCTAGACTTGTTGTTTCAACAAGTTTTCCTTCATTATCATCCTTAGGGACTACCCCACTTGACTTAACTAGGAGAGAGTCTAAACGGAGTGAATAGAGATTTAGAGTGACAGCCCCTGTTCTAAGCGTTGCGCCTTAGGTGTACACTTCAAGAGACAACATTTTTTGGCACCATTGTTACGGAATGAGTTTTTTTGTTCTTAGTTTTTCAACTAACATTTTGTTTCTTGCATTTTGGATTTTTGAGCTTGATTCATGTTCAAGTGGCGACTCCACTTATTTCATTTTACGCAAGGATTTCTGCATGAAGCTTACTTCTTGTAGACTTCTTGCTAATCTTGGACAAGAGGCTGTCTCTAGTATCATTTTTCTCTTTCAAGGTCGAGTAAGCAAGACATCATGGATGACTTGTTTGCTCCTTGTGATTTCCCTAACTTTCAGGGAGCTCCACACGATTTTCCGCCTTCAATCGTTGTGGCCATCGATGAGGTGCCCCTTTTTCGAGGTAACAAAGCCATTACTGTCAAGACTCACCTTCAGAATGTCAACCTTTGCATAAGCAAGCATCGCCCATACACTGAATATGAATATGTGAAGGTGCAACTTTTCATTCTCTCCCTAGGTGATGATGCGATGGATTGGTTCTTAGAGTTCCTTGACAATAACTTTGATTCTTTACAATCAATCATTGATGCCTTTGAAGATAAATATGGAGATAAGAGAAAGGTCAAAGTGAAAGTTGAAGTAAAGGAAACTAAAGAAGCTGAAAATGATCTTATCAAGGAGTTATGTCCAATGGTTAAAGATATGAGGTTGAATCAAGCGCAGGTAATCAAAAATATGGAGGTTAACTAACCCAAACTCATTAAAAACATGGAACTTAATCAAGCAAGATTAATAGCAAATCACGCCAAAGAAATGAGTTCCAAGGAAACTAGTCAGATCACTCTTCAAAACAGGTTGTTGGCCATAGAAGAAAAACATGTTGAGGAAATGAAAATCATGGAAGTTAATCACTCTAATCAGATAACCACCATGCAAAATCATTTGATCACCATGGAAGCAAATCATGAGAAAGAAATGAGTGTTATTCAAGTCAATCATAACAAAATTCTAAAGGACATGGAAATTGATCAAGTATCTCTTCAGGACAGGTTTTTTGCCATGGAAGAAAGGCAAGTACGATTAATAAAAACCATGGAAGAAAATCATGCTAACGAAATCAATACCATAGAGGATAAGTATGCTAATCAAATGAGCACCCTTTAGAATAAGTTGGAAGAAATGGAAAGATTATAGGTACATAAGTTCCAACCAAGGTCAGATAATAAGCAACAAGGGAATACAGAGAAAATAACTGAAAGAGAGTTAGTGAGAAAATGACCTCGCACTAACACTGGAGATCTGGCACTAACCCAACCCTAAACTGACAAGCCTCACACTGCCTCTGCACAGATCTGCGTCACTCTGGCTAGGGGCTGTTGATTTTTGTAGCATCGGAAAGTGTTCTCAGTCTCAAATTTTGTGAGGAGACTTGGACATCAGTGTTCCAAAGAACCCAAAAACCGTTTGTGGAAATTCCACTCGATTCATGTCTTATTAAAATACTTAATTATTTTAATGGACACCCTAAGTCTAAATTTAGAGAAATTAAATAATTAAAGGGTATTAACAAGACAGAGTGAATCTTCTAGAAAACGAAGATCAAGTCAAGTTTTAATCATAGCCATTGATTAGACTTCTAATCTGGGCCGTTGATTCACCAATAAGAAGATTATAAAAGAAGGCTTGAGGGTCATTTGGAAAGCAAGTCGGGCATACACTCAGTACCCGAAAGAGATCAACTCTAAAGGAATAGAATTCGATCTCAGTGGGAGAGTTGCAGAAGCAGAAGGAGAAGGAGGGAGTCAGCAGTGACTAAGCTCGAGGACAGAGGGACGTAGAGAGTCACAGGAGGCAGTGGAGAGCTGCAACATAGTGAACCCATGCAGAGTTACACAATCCAGTGCAGGGACTGCGCAGAGAAACACGCAGACAGGCACAGAGGGAAGCAGAGGCTGTTTCGGGTGTCAGGAAATTATCGGGAGGAGCCGAGAATTTTCTCTCGGGTGTTTTCTGATTATATTTGTCAACGTATTCCTTGTAAAGATTCATTTGCTGAAGAATAATAATGAAACCCTCATTTGTTGCACCAGTTTTCCTGCATTGGGTTTTTCCGGGGACAATTATCCAAAAGTAATTGTGTACATGTGATTGGTTCTTATGCTTGTGTTCTTTACTGTTCATTTCTCTGCATATATAATTGTGAATGTCGTAGTAGTATTTATTTCGAAGTTCACTGATAGATTTCTATAAATAACTTATTGGACTAATAAGTAGGAGAAATAAATCTATCACTGCAACTGTAGATTTTCAGATTGAAAGTTTCACATGGTATCAGAGCCAGAGATGAGCAAAAGGGACAGAGAATCGACAAGTGAACAGAAATTTGACATTGTGGCAGCAACTCGGAGGGGTTCACGTAGTTCTCCAGAGAGGGAAAGAAGCATGATAGAACAGATGGATCATGATCTTTCTGTTCTGGCATTTAGACTTGAAGAAGAATTTGCTTGTGTGTCAAGCACTACTTCTCCTGAGGTCTGGTACATTGACAGTGGCGCTTCTGACAGGAGAACGGGAATGTTTTTCCGACTACTGAGAGGAGCAGATGAATTTTAAAATAACCATGGGGTAATAAAGCAAAATGTACCCCTATTGGAAGAGGTACAGTAGTATTTCAGACCAAGGCTGGAAATAAGCTTCGGGCCACTAATGTAAAGCATGTGCCCGGGCTGGGAATGAACTTGCTCTCAGTGTCTCAACTTCAAAACCGAGGTTATGACGTTTACTTTACTGGTAACAGGGTTTACATCAAACACCCCAGTTGGAAGAAGAAATCACAAATCGGAGTAAGGAGCAACAAACTTTATAACTTGCAGCTCGAATCCCCAATGGCACTAATAGGCAACACTGATGAAATGGACCTGAATGAACTATGGCACAGAAGAATGGGACATTTGCATCTTGGGGCGTTAAAAATTCTCAAGAAAATTGTCACGGGAGTTCTAGAGTTGAGCACCAAGCAAGACGATGTCTATAGAGGGTGCGTGTTGGGTAAATAAGCCAAGGCAGCATATCAGAGAAGCAACAATAGGGCCAAGAGTGTATTAGGCTTGATACACTCGGATATATGTGGACCAATGTCCACTAGAGCTCTTAGTGGTGCCGAGTATTTCATCACCTTTATTGATGACTATTCCAGGAAAACCTGGATCTACTTTTTGAAGACCAAGGACAAAGTCTTCAGTCAGTTTAAAGAGTTTAAAGCTCTGGTAGAAAATATGACAGGAAAGTGGATCAAGGTGTTGCATTCAGACAATGGTGGTGAATACACAGACAAGGAATTCATTGGGTTCTGCGCAAGGGAAGGTATCAGAAGAGAGTGGATCGGTCCATATAATCCGGAGCAGAATGGTGTGGCAGAAAGGAAAAACAGGACTATTGTCGAAGCTGCAAGGGTGATGTTGTATGATCAAGACATGCCCAAACTTTTGTGGGCTGAAGCTTGTAATACAACTGTCTATGTTCAAAACAGGATCCCTCACGTTGCATTGGGAAAGATCACGTCAGAAAGTGTCTTCAATGGCAACAAGCCTAAGGTGAGTCACTTTAGGATCTTCGACAGTACAGCTTACTGTCATGTGCCCAGGGAGAAGAGGAAGAAGTTGGACATGACTACGGAAAAGGGGTATCTGGTAGGATAAAGTGAGAATGCAAAGGCATATCGCATCTATATTCCTGAGAGAAGGAAAGTTGTAGTGCGGAGGGATGTGAAATTCATGGAGGAGAGGGGCTTAATAAGATCTCGCAAGTTGCCTTCTTCTACGCAGTGTGAGGAGGATCCATTGGTTCAACCTCAACAACCAGCGGCAGATAATTCAGCTCCCTCTCCAAGGCATGGGGACCCAAGGGACATTTCTCCCGAGGACTTACTGGAGGAAGAGTAGGTAAATCCGTCCACTACCAATGGGAGAACGAGCAGGGAACTACGACAAATTCTGAGGGATGCAGAAGACTTTGTCGGAGTTTCCCAAAATGAGAAGAGACAGCGTGAGCAGCCTAAGAGGTATTAAGCCTTGGTTGCACAGGTTGGGGAACCTTCTAGTTTCCAAGAAGCAGCTCAGCACCAGGTATGGGCAGATGCAATGGTGGAAGAGTACATTTCCTTGATGATGAATGATGTCTAGGAGGTGGTCCCCAGACCTTAGGAGAGATCAATTGTAGGATCAAGATGGATCTACAAGGTCATGTATGTTGCAGATAGCAACATTGAGAAATTTAAAGCCAGGTTTGTGGCTAAGGGGTATGCTCAGAAGGAAGGGATAGATTATGAAGAAACCTTCACCCTAGTAGCCAGATATACCTCTATTAAATCTATGATATCCCTTGTTGCGTAGATGGGATGGGAGATTCACCAGATGGACGTCAAAACTGTGTTCCTAAATGGGGTGATAGAAGAAGAGGTGTATATTGAACAACCAGAAGGCTTTGAGATGCATGATTAAAAGACTCATGTGTGCAGGCTTAAGATAGCCTTGTATGGACTAAAGCCAGCTCCTAGAGCCTGGTATGGTCGAAATGACAGCTACTTGCAGAAGATGCGATTCGTCAAGAGTGACGCAGATCCCAATCTCTACTATCTAAGGGTAGGTAGTGAGCCCCTGATACTAGTTTTATATGTAGATGATCTATTTCTGACAGGATCATCGAGGCTCATCAAAGACTGCAAGGAGAATTTGACTACAGAATTCAACATGAAGGATCTAGGGTTGATGCACTATTTTCTGGGGTTGGAAGTTTGGCAGCAGAAGGGGGAGATCTTTCTTGGTCAAGGAAGATATACTATAGAGATTCGAAAGAGATTTCAGATGGAGGATTTTAGGCCCATTATGACTCCAATGATCACCAACTAGAAGAAAATCGACACGTCCGAAGATGATGAGGCTGATCCTACTCTGTATAGGCAGCTCATAGGATCTATGATGTTGTGAAAATTTCTGAATACATTAATGCAGAAATCCTACCGTAGTATCATGGTTTACTTCTCCTACTTGTGATTAAATTATACAAGTTATTTCCAGAAAATATTCAAAAAATACCGAAGTAAACAATACTAACATCCTACAGATATACAGATCATTTACTGAATAATACGCTCATTCCAACAAAGTGACACACAGTTTTTTCGGACTATAGTCCCCCGGAAAAACCCAATGTGGGAAAACCAGTGCAGCAGATATGAGGGTTTACTATTATTATGTAGAATCTGAGTACAGCAAATCTGGGCACCCAACCGGTTAACCCGATAGAGAAAATAATAGATATGGAGCAATACTTGTTGTTCTGAACCCAAAAGCTAACTGATCCCCACCCTCAAACGAGATTTACAAGACTCTGCTACTTTCTGGCCCTAGAAACCCCAATGCTGCCCCTGAAGCCCCAGCATCAGCCCTGCTAGTCTCTGTGTGCCTCTGCATTCCTCAGAAGGGGACTACGTAACCCCAGACTGGGTGACGCAATCCTTACGCTGCCTCTGGAAGCCTCTGCATAACTCTGGAAGCCGTCTGAAGCTGCAGCGTTGCCCCTCCTGGCTATAATCCCCTTGGCTAGTTCCTCTATTAATCCTTTATGTGTTGGGATTTTAGATAATGCATCCATACCTAGGTCTTGGTTTTTTGTGGCAGGTTCTTTTGCATCTTTTATTGGTGGGCATAATGGTATTCATATGGCGTCTTCTTCAACCCATGTTGCCTCATATCATCAATCAATGGAATTAGGTGTTGTTCCAGGGGAGGATGTGGAGGACAATGACTATAAATGGGATTGGCCTCTCACTTTCTAGATTTTCATATTTCACATTTTTTCATTTTAGACTCGTGGGGCTTTCTAGATAAGATTTATTTATGGTATTTTGACGTTTTGAGCTTTATCATTCATATTTTGACATATGATGCTCTGACATTGATATATGGACCCAGCAGAAGAACCTGATTGTAATTTCTGATTTTTGAGTGACATGAGTCATTAATATACGATTTTTCAATTTAGCAGAAGTATAAAGTATGAGTTCCCTGAAATGAAAATCCGAGATTTGATTTATTACTAGAGAGTTCCATTTATTATGTTAACAATTCATTGTTGATGAATCTCAATCCCAAATAGAATATGGAATCTGTGTTGATTTTTCAGTAGCATCGGATGTGCTCTAGCTCTGAAATTTTGTGGAGGGGCTAGAACCCATGAGATCTCCAGGACCAAGAAATTGTTTGGAGAAATTCCACCTGGAGTGAAAGTTATTCAAATAATTAATTATTTTTAATGGAGCCTAAGTTAAAGCTTAGGGAATTAAAATAATTAAAGTGAATTAATATAACATGTGGGTGAGAAGCTTCTAAGTGACGAGGATCAAGTCTGTTTTAATCTTAGCCATTGATTAAGGATTAGATCACAACAATTGATTTCTCAACAGGAAAAGTATAAAGGAAGGCTTGAGGGTCAGTTAGAGAACACACACATGAGTGAATCTTGAGATCAAATTCTTTTGATGGAGCATTGCTCGAACAAAGATAAGACTTGAGTGATTCAGGAGCAGTGAGGGGCAGAAGCAGTTATTGGTCAGAGGACCAAGAGTACATAGCAGAGAGGTAGCAGAGACAGCAGAGGAAGCAGCGCAGCCACCAGGAAAGGTGGCGCAGTCCCCTAAAGGGGTGACGCAGGCCCATGCAGGGACTGCGCAGAGCTTCCAAGGGACAGTCTGAATTTAGCTAGAGATCAGGGTTTCTGAGCCAGGAAGGCTGAAACTAGATTTTCTAAGAGGCAGATCAGCACAGAGAGGAGGTGACGTAGACTTCATCCATCCCCGCGCGGGCCTACGCATCTCTTGCTAAGAGGCAGTGCAGAGGGAGCTAGGGTTTCGCTAGTTCAGATCTTGGATCAGCCAGGACTTGCAATGTGAGGTAAAACTCACTATTTTATCTATCTGCCGAGAATTTTCTCCATTGGGTGAGTCGGATTTTGGCACCCTAGTTGTACTCAGAATAATGTTGCTTAATAATACAAACCCTCAGATCCACTGCACCATTTTTCCTGAATTAGGTTTCTACGGGGACGTTAGTCCAAAAATAAGTGTGTCCTTTGTGTGATATCTCATTTATATTTTTTCTCAGTACTTGATCTGTATATTGGTGTAGGCTGCTTAGTATTTGCATTAATATTTACTGAATAAATCTGTAAATAACTTGTTAAAGGAAAATACAAGTAGGTAATGCAAATTAGTTAATTGCAGTAGGATTTTTGTATGTCAAGATTCAGAAATTTTCACATGGTATCAGAGCAATTCCAGATCAAGGAGGACTGAAGCCATCAGCAAAAGGACAGAAGAAAATCTGCAACACGAAAACATTTGTCTCGAGAGACAACGCAGTCCTATGCCAGAGGGGCAGAGAAAGGGTGACACAATCACCTGGGAAGGCTCACGCAGGGCCTGCATTAGCCTGCGTTAACCTGCTAGGGTGACGTTGTAGCTGCAGAAGGCGATGCAGTGCTTGCTAGGTCAGCGCAAAGGTTGTTGAGTCTCAATTTTCCAGTTGTCGTGGCTAGAGGTGTAGTACAGTTTCTTTTTGGAGTCGCTGGTGGGGCGTTGATTCCGTTGGTGCAGAACAGTGTCTAGTGGGGCAGAAGCAAAGTAGAGGGAATCAGTACCTCAGAAGGTTTCTTGCCGAGAAGTCTAGATCCAGTGCTGAATAGCAGCAAAGAGAGATCAGAGAAGAGTGCTTCGACATTTGTTGGCACTGGGCAGAAGGATTTTCATAAAGGAAATTGAAATTCATAGGGAGCTTGTTCCTTAGAGGGTTTCTAGCGCCAAAGAAATCCAGATCCGAGATTTGTTGGGGCAGCAGCAGAAGAGGGAGAAAGGAACTTGTTCGACACTTAGTTGAGCAGAGATGGTCATGAATGGACTGAGGGATCGGGACAGGTTGGATGGAGCATCCAACTTTTTCATCTGGAAGTCCAAGATCCTGGCAGTTTTGGATGAACATCGCATCAAGGATCCTGCCTCGAACACGATTGTTGTTCCGGTAGATATGATCCTCTCAAGAAGTACGAGGAGGCTCAAGCAAAAGCAAAACACATGATCATGGACGGAGTCAAGGATCATATGATCCCACATATTGCTGAGAAGAACACAGTAAGGGAAATGTGGGAGGCCTTGACCACTTTGTACCAGGGATCTTCTGTCCAATGGAAGATGTTGCTTGAGAATTAGCTGAGATTGTTTCAGATGTAGAAGGGATAAGAAATTGATCCTTTCCTTATCAGATTGCAATGGATACGAGATTAGCTAGCTTCCGTAGGGGCTACACTGGATGGTGGACTTATGGTCAGGACTGCCCTGAATGCAGTCAATGAAGATTGGGAAACTTTTGTCCAAGGTATTTTGGGCAGGGCAGCTCTTCCAAGCTAGGAGGAGATGTGGGCAACTCTTTGACAAGAAGAGATTAGACGGTGGACCAAGGCGGGAAGCAGCAGTAAAGGGATCAAAGTCAAGAAGGAGGAAGAGGAAGACGCGGCTCTTGCATCTAAGGGACAGCAAGGGAAGTAGAGAAGGAAGAAGAAGGACCTCTCAAAGGTTAGATGCTTCAGATGTGGAGAAATGGGACATTTCGCCACGCAGTGCCCTCTGAAGAAGAAGGGCAAAGAATAATTTGACTCGAAGGTTGCTCCAACTCGGGCCGACGAGGAAGGTGACAATGGATGCGCCATGAGTGCTCATGCAGCTAAGAAATGGGGGGATATGGAGTTGTAGATTGAACCTACAGTGGGGGGCAGGACCCTTGAGGTGCCCATACTCTTGGATCACATACAGCTACGGTAGCCCTTAATGACAGTAGCAGAATGACGGGTGTCGATTGGTGCAAGGGATAATGGAGAGACAATGGCAGAGCTAGAGTGCCAAAGTCTGAAGCAGCGTAGAGAAGAGGCAGCAGCAGCGCAGTGTAGAGTGGTGCAGAGCAGCGCTTACGCACTGTAGAATAGAAGTAGCGCAGTAGCATCAGAGGGTCGACGCAGATTTGCAGCAGAGGTAGTTCCAACATAGAGGTGCATCGAGACTAACCAGTTTGTCAGTTTTTGGGATGTCTTTCAGTTGATTAACTCAAGCAACTAAGTTGCAGTGCAGCAGTTAGCAGTGGCAGAGCTATGGGCAACATGATGCAGCATATTGAGAGGGAGTTGCAGTACAAATGCAACAGTGACAGTGGCAGAGTCATGGGCAGCAGTACAGAGTGCGGCAACCCAGTGGATGAAGGGCAACAGGCCGAGCATCAGCAGCGTAGAGGACTGATGTCATGGATCAGGGTGATGCTTTTGGTGAGAAGTATTGCTAGAGCACATTCCTCTCTAAGAGGGAGTTTTTATTTTTGGGTAGCATCGGATGTGCTCTAACTCCGAAATTTATTGGAGGGGCTAGAACACATGAGATCTCCAAGACCCAAAAATCGTTTGGAGAAATTCCACCCAGAGTGAATGTTATTCAAATAATTAATTATTTTTAATGGAGCCTAAGTTAAAACTTAGGGAATTAAAATAGTTAAAGTGAATTAATATAACATGTGGGTGAGAAGCTTCTAAGTGACGAGGATCAAGTATGTTTTATTCTTAGCCGTTAATTAAGGATTAGATCACGGTCGTTGATTTGTCAATAGGAAAAGTATAAAGGAAGACTTGAGGGTCAGTTGGAGAATACATATAGTGAATGAATCTAGAGATCGAATTTTTCTGATGGTGCAGTGCTCACATGAAGCTAAGATCCGAGTGATTCAGCAGCAGTGAGGGGCAGAAGCAGTTATTGGTCGGAGGACCAAGAGTACATAACGGGGAGGAAGCAGAGACAGCAGAGGAAGCAACACAGCGACCAAGAGAGGTGGTGCAGTCCCCTGGAGGGGTGACACAAGCCCACGCAGGGACTACGCAGAGCTTCCAAGGGACAGTTTGAATTTAGCTAGAGATCGGGGTTTTTGAGCCGGGAGGGCTGAAACTCGATTTTCTAAGAGGCAGATCATCGCAGAGAGGAGGTGACGCAGACTTCAGCCATCCCCACGCTGGCCGACGCATCTACTGCGTAGAGATAGCACAAAGGGAGCTAGGGTTTCGCCAGTTTAGATCATGGATCAGCCAAGACTTGCAGTGTGAGGTAAAACTCACTATTTTATCTGTTTGTCGAGGATTTTCTCTGTTGGCTGAGCCGTATTTTGGCACCCTAGTTGTAATCAGAATACTTCTGCTTAAAACAAACCCTCAGATCTTCTGCATCGGCTTTCCCGAATTGGGTTTTTCCGGGGACGTTAGTCCAAAAATAAGTGTTTCCTTTGTGTGATGTCTCATTTATTTTTACTCAGTACTTGATCTGTATATTGGTGTAGGCCGCTTAGTATTTGCATTAATATTTAATGAATAAATCTGTAAATAACTTGTTGAAGGAAAATACAAGTAGGTAATGCAAATCAGTCAATTGCAGTAGGATTTCTGTAGGTTAAAATTCAGAAATTTTCACGAACTGAACAGTAAAGACAGAGCTGAAACCATTTCTATATGAATATTGATGTATAGTGTAACTACTTTTTCCAAAACTTCATTCTCTTTATTTTTCAATATAAATTTTAAATTTTAAACAGAGATATATAGATATAGTATTAAGAGTTCAGATTCCCATTTCAGTATGCATGCCGCACATGCACTGGAACCTTTTGCTGATACCAACCACAAACATGAATCAGGTGAATCTGATTATCATATATTATATATCTTATCTATATACTCTCTTCAGCTTCCTCAACGTATGTTCTATTTAAGACAATACACATAGCCAATAATCAGATATATATTTTATTCAAGAATCAACAACATCAGATGACCATGAGTATAGAATAGAACACTGTACTACCCCTCTTATTAAGCATAATCCCTAAAGAAGAAATCAGGTTGATAAGCTGCCAGTCTCTTACATAGAGGCATTTATGCATGGCAGGCGTAACTTGCTGAAGTGAACCTTCATCCACAAACCGTGATAAAATGCAGATCATTTGCCAAACACGAGTCTTTCGCCTGTGAATCTGAAAGAAGTATTGAGATGGTAATGTGCATCTGAAAAAAGTTTTCCACAGCTGGCCGAGGTACATAAATGTTTCAAACTATAAAAAATATATATACAAATTGCCTTGTTTTTAGAAAGACAAACTATATCAGGGATTCTATGCTTACAGAACTTGACTTTTTGTAGAGTTCCCTGGCAAGGTCCACATCATTGACCTGCATTGGAAAGAAAGAAATTAAAAAACAACGCTAATGTTTAGTACTGCATTGTGCTAAAACAAGGCTACCGAGTCCTTTAACATTTCAAAATAAAGAGAGTTTAATTTGCAGGCAAAACTTTCTCTAAAACAGCAGATAGGTAAAGAGTACAGGTTTGAAGTTTTAACTATTAAAACTTCTTGTAATTCTCAACAAATAGATACTTGGTCCAACAGCATTGTCTTCTAGTTTGTGATAGAGATATGGTAAGTGTATCTTCAAAGAAAAGCAATCTCTGCACACAGACCAAAAGGAAGGCAAACGGTTCTATTGTTGAATAATTATTTTCAGGGTTGTATCCAATACATGCAATTACGACACTCCCGTAGATAATTATGCTTTACCTTTTAGATTGTAGGGAATGCTTTGGGATAATTATGTTTTTCCTTTTAGATTATACAGGATGCTTTGACACTCTTGAATGTCACTACTGGATTGTACCACTTTTTGTACTATCCCATTTATCTACTTTTGGTCATTCATGGGCATTAGTAAAGATATATTATCTTATCAAATGTAAGCATCCAGCGCACAGTTTTGCACAAAGACCACAACCTTCGCTAAAGAAAAATTGGTCTCTAGGTTATAAAAAAAATGTGCATAAGGAAGAAGAAGCAGTAATTTCATACTATGCTGTAATGTCCCTTACCAGAATATCTTAGGAAACCCACAAATTTTCTGTTTAGTTATGTCAGTTCGCTGTGGTATTTTAACAAACATTTTGGATGCAAAGTGATGCAAGCAATTTTCTGAAGTTTATGTCCAAATAAACATGTATAGTGAACAACATATTCGCAATGGAAGCTTCAAAATACACTAGCTGATTTATATGGTACCCAGAAATATACATAACGCTGATTTAAAGCAGTATAGCAACCAATTTAACCAAGGGCAACCATTCATTTAGTACATAAACATACGGTGAGTAATGAGAGTGGAGGAACGAGCTGGAATGTGCATCTGAAAACGTAACAGATTTCACAGTCCTTTGAGAGACATTTCTGATGCAAAATCTGATCTTTGTTTATGAGAAAAATTCAGCATTACAATGGCATGGAGTTCAACACCTGGTACAAGCTTGATGCAGGACAATCCTTCATTTCTAATTTGAACATTCCTCTGGTAGAACAATCTCTTGCAGGCTAACGTTGCAAACATCGGCATCGGGATAAAATCAGCAAGGGTTCAAAAAACCAAAAAATCGTAAAAATCAGCAAACATCGACAAAATTAAGATACCATCAAAATATTGGTAAAAATTGGCAAACAATGTGTAAATGTTCCCAATTTTGCAAGTGCAAAAATCACTTAGGTGTTTTGCCAAGTTTTGGTAATATTGATAAAAAGGGGAAAATATTATTTTATGGGAGAAAGGTGGCAATTATTATTTTAATGGAGAATGGTGGAGAAATAATATTTAATTGGAGAATGGAGGCAAATTATCATTTTATTGGAGACTGACGGAAAATTATTATTTTATTAAAATGGCGGCAAAATATCTCCCAGTGGAAAATGGACCCCATCAATAATAGGAAAAAGGAGAATCTAAAAGTTAGAGGGAGGCTCAATGAAGAATTATAAATGGAGGACGGACTATTATGAATATAATTCATAACAGATATAATTAGTATAGTTATTAATAGTTAAATACGGATTATGTAAGTAGTTATTAAGTTAGTCAAAGGGCATGTCTAAAAGACATGCCCATTCGTGAAAAGCCACCTACATAGGTATATAAGCAGGGCCTCATTGTAACATTTATCATCATCTCTTATACATTTTATATAGTATATTATTATTACAATACCTCTTGTGTATTTACAATTAAGTCAACAAGCCTACAGCTTTGTTGCTCCATTTGGTATCAGAGCAGTCGCTCTTCAGGATCTGTGTGATCACTACTGCTGCCACCTGCTTTCCGATTTCATTACCCTATCGCGACCAGAACACCATTATCAACCCCCGCACACCCTCACCTTCATCAGAGCAGCGATCTTCTCCCCTGGAAGGAAGCACCTACACCACAGTTGGCTACCTTTAGTTGTTACATGCGGTGCCTCGAAATCATTGCCACTCGATGTCTTCATCAATGACAATGGGCAATTTCAACAAAAAGTTGATCTATCTGGAGAGTAAGATCAATAATTCCGATAAATTCACTAAACGATTAGCCAATCTTGAGGATAAGGTTACAAGAAATTCTGACGAGATCAAACAACTTCAAGACCCGACAAATCGGATAGACAGACTAATGTTGAAAATCCGTAACGAGTCCAGAGACAATTATAACAAACTAATGCAGAAGATGAACGCCATTTTGGACAAGTTAAATCCAATGCAAAAACCAATAGTCCGGAATATGGAACATAGTCAACAGAACAATTCAACTGATTCAGAGAATTCAAATCATAATCATGAAGAATCACTATATTCTAAAGAAAGTTTTGAAGAGTCAGATGCAACTCAATCCATTGACACAACACCAAAAGTTGTTGAAAACATTGTTTCTGAACAGCAAAACCTTTCATCATCAGTTCTACAAGAACGTGAAGAAACGGATACAACTGAAGACACCAGCACAGCACCGGAAACTGTCGAGACCTTTGTTGATGAGCAGAAGAGTATTTCATCTTCAGTGTTGAAAGAAAATTGTGAAGAAACAGAAAAAGATGAATTTGATCTTAATGTGGATGAGAATTATGTAGATCAAGATGATGATCGAGATAAAGATGGTGACATGAATGACAATGAAAGAGGGTTTATGACAACAAAGGAAATAAATACAGTTGTAAATGAGGAAGGTGTCAAGAGTACTGACTTTGATGATGAACGAGAAGGGGATTTACTTGTAAGAGTGAATGGTAAGATTGTAACACATTTCTTGGATGTGGAGATAGTGCTGGATGATAATGTTGGAAAGATAGTAGTTGTAGAGTTTGAGAGAAGTGGTTTTCCTGTAAATGTTGCTTGGGGAGTCTAGGATTTGGATTCTATAACTCCTAATTATTTCTTGGAAGTTAGTGGTGGCGTGATTCATCCTCTATCCTACATACAGCCTACGAATTTTCACTTTGAATGTAGTCTACCCTATGTTGCCAAACCTGGGTATATGTTGGGAACGGATGGTGCGCATGACCATGCCATCATTCAAAAGCTCGCACATAAGAAAGTCACAAGTGTTGAAGATTTTATATCTATTTTGTATAGACTTCCTAGAGGGGCAAAGGTTCCGCTGGAATTTGTGACACATATTTCTCGTTATCGATGGCCTAAATCTGTTGTGATCACTAATATCAATACCAATGAGTGGTTTCCAGAACCTCAACTCTACACTCGAGATGATGTTACTGGACTATGGAAAACAAGCCTTGCCACGTCATCATTAACATCTAAATCCTCAATCCAATCAATGTGGGATAATTCAATCCAACCACATGGGAACGAAGGTTATAACCAACGACATGCAAATCACAGATACCTTCCTCCCTTTTTGCGGTTTTTCGAGAATTCTGACTCCGAAGGTGTCTTTGAAGATGACGAAGATCTATTCGCAATAACTGACATCGACTAGGGTAATCTCTCGGATGCCCCCGCAGACACAGCCGTCATTGAACAATTTCCTCACATAACAATTTCAGAGGACCATATAAATATTAATAATAACGAAAATAACCTTTCAATCTGTCCAAAAAGAATTTATCACAGAGACATCAAGTCTGACAATCTGCTGTTAGACGATAAGGGAAACCTCAAGCTCGCAAATTTCGGTCTGAGCACTTTTCAGGAGCTTGCGGGAAAGGACAACTTGTTTTACTCACAATGCGGGGTTGCTCCCTACCTCTCTCCAGAGATTCTATGTGGGGCGGGTTACGATGGTGCAGCAGCAGACTTATCGTCATGCGGTATAGTTCTCTACGAGATTTTCGCTAGCGACCTTCCGTTTGTTGTAGACAAAGATTTCCACGCAGTGTTGAAGAAAAGCGAAACAGAAATTTCAGTTGCCTGCAGCGAATTCCATGCAGAGCCCTAATCCTGCTCCATCGATTGCTGGAACCCGACCAGTTTACTCGGATTACCATACCATAAATCATGGAAGACTAGTGGTTCAAAGTAGGGTTTGATGGTTATAATCTACAGGTTTTGTTGTTTTGTAGCGTGGGCAATTCAAATACGGAGTGGTCAAATAATTAAAATGGCAGACAATGGCATTCATTCAGATTCATAAGCTGTAACGTTTCGTGGATGGTGTGTTAGGTTTCAATGGATATACGTTTTTCATAATATACAATATATATATATATTATATAATTTTATAATTATATAATATATATATTTATAATTAAAAAAAAAATTATTAAAAATATTAATACAAGCAAAAAAACAAATAGTTTAAAAATATATATATAGTAGTTAAAAAATAAAAAAATAAAAAAACGATAACCTTAAATTCAATACAATATCGCCTGCAAATTATACAAGAAAAAGTTTTGAAGGAAGGACCAATTAATAAATAAATGTTGATATATTAACAGTTGGGCAAAAGACATTAATGAGGAAAAACAAAGCGTGATTGAAGGAAAAACGAAGAGTGATTGAACTGAAGGAAAGTGTCAACTATAAAAGCTTTGAGGACAAAGCTTTTGAAGAAAGGGGCAATGTTATGAATATAATTCATAACAGATATAATTAGTATAGTTATTAATAGTTAAATAGGGATTATGTAAGCAGTCATTAAGTTAGTCAAAGGGCATGTCTAAAAGACATGCCCATTCGTGAAAGGCCACCTGCATAGGTATATAAGCAGGGCCTCATTGTAACATTTATCATCATCTCTTATACATCTTTTATATAATATATTATTATTACAATACCTCTTGCGTATTTACAATTAAGTAAACAAGCCTACAGCATTGTTGCTCCATCGACTCAATTGCAAATCATTCTATTCTTATCTATCTCTTGACATAGAAACTACAACTGAGATTCAAGAGTTTCAAACGAACTCTAAGCTGATTTCGGTGGACTTCGAGTGCCACCCTAGTTAGCTTCTTCCTTCTTCGGTGGACACTCTTTGTCACCCCAGTTGGAATTGATTTACTGGTTCATTTTCTGAAGATTTGATCATAATTGTTTGCAGGAGGTTCCATGCATAGTAATTTTAATTTGGTTGCAAGATCATTCCATCTCCAAGGGTCGAATTCATTTCTTCAATAGAGACAAATTACCAAGGGTTTGAAGAGCAATTTCTGAAGCATTAATCATGGCCGAATTGCATCAGAATCCTCTTCAGATCAGCAAGGCCGAGCAGATTTAGCCAAGGCCAAGTTTATTTTCCACATTGAGTGAAGATCAAATTACCCAATTCGAAGGAGGAAATTGTATTTGTAAATTTTAGAATTCCTCTTGTGCCAAGAAGGGTCGAGCTCATTGAAGTTGCAGGAGGGCCAAGTCAATGTTTGTGAGCGCCGAATCATGGTGACAAAAAGGGACGAGTTGCATACATAATAGAAGGCCGAGTTTCCTCCCTTCTTTTGGCCGAGTTCACACCACAAAGAGGCTGAATTTGTGAGCATAAAGAGGTCCGCATTATTCCTGTGTATAGCTGGGTGAATGCACTTCAGTAGGAGGCCAATTTGAAGAGTTGCCTTGTGGATTTGGACACCAAATAGAGACACACATTTCTGTGCATAATATCAGTCCATCGTCCCACTATTTTCTGAGCTACATAAAATTTGGAGAGCTGGTGTAACTGCTGATACAAGAGATGGGATGCTTGAGCCTTCATTGCTGGTAAAACTCAGAGATTTGGGTTCATTCAACGGACTGTCTTGCCTTTCCATCCATTTCAGAAAATTGTGATCATTTTGGGAGAACTTCCTTTGCTGGCTGTGTTGATTTATTGTAGCATCGGATGTGTTTTAGCCTTGTAATTTTGTATATAGGATAAGACGCATGTATTCCACTAAACCCAGAAATGGTTTTAGAAAATTCCACTTAGAGATGATTTAATTAAATTAATTAATCGTTTTTTAATGTTTTCGTAAGTCTAAACTTACGGAAACTGATTAATTAAAGTGTATTAATTAAATCAAGTGTAAATCTTCTAGATAAAGTCATGGATCACCTCTATGTTAATCTTAGCCCTTGATTATGTTTTAATCTTGGCCGTTGAAGAGTCAATGAAAAATTATAAGGAGGAGGGTCAAGGGCCTACGGAAAACACACTTGACACTTGAACCATTGAGCATTTTCGAATTTGTGTGAGGAGACACCACTTTTGATCAAGAACAAATCACTAGGGTTGGGTTTGCTAAGTGATTTGATTCAGTGATCAGATCCAGAGAGGGGCAGAAGCAGAGATTAGTCAAGAGGACCAAGAATACATTTCAAAGTGAAGCAACATCTACGCAGGAGAGAGACAGCGCAATTTCTGGCTAGGGTAACGCAGTTACTGCAGAGAATCACGCAGAGCCAGCGCAGTGTCTCTTGGAATCGGTCCGGAGAAAGATAGAGGCTGGGGTTCTGAGCCAGGAGGGCCAAGATCCAGCGTCAAATCAGCCAGACCAGCTGCAGAGAAGGGTGACGCAGTTCCTCTCACTTGCCTACGCAGGCTTACGCAGATCCAACATAAGCAATCACGCAGAGGCAGTGAGGGGTTCATTAGCGCTGTTTTTTATCAGTCGGAGACTTGTTGAGTGAGGTATACCTCACAGTGATTTTTGTTATCTAGATTTCTCTAAAAGGTTTGCCGGATGTTAGCACCCTAGTTGTATTCAAGATTCAGCTGCTTAATAATACAAACCCTCAGAACTGCTGCACCAGTTTTCCCAAGTTGGGTTTTTCCAGGGACTTAGTCCAAAAATAACTGTCAATGTGGTTGTTTTTCATTGTATTTTGTTCAGATTGTTTCAGCACTTAGATTTATTCTGCAACATTATTTTTGTAGACTGCTTCAGTAATTACTTTGGTATTTCAATGTAATGAAATAATTATCAAATAATAGGAGGAGTAATTAAGATTTGTTGCAGTAGGAATCCAGATCTAGGATTTTTCACAGGCTGTAGTGTTAAATAAAAAGCAACAAAAAGGGTCCAAGTCTTTCTTCTCTGCTGATATGTATTCCAAGGCCAAGTCTTGAGTTGAAGCCTCACTACTGTACATATAACAAAATTCTAATATCTCTGTAACTCACTGTTTTACCTGTGTTTATATAACTATAGGGCTGTTCCTGCTCAGGGAAATTATCATTAAAAATTGTGTTAGCAGTGAGGAATATAATTCTGATTTTTAAATAAATTGCTCAGCGATTTGAAGTTTCCTTCACCATTGCAATGATTCTGAGTATTCCCGTAATGGGAAAGGTTGTTATATCACTGTTACAACTACTCATTGAAGGTCTGTGTGATTCCTGAGTGCAATGTAAATTTATTTTCGCTGTTTTGAAGTCTGTTCATAGTTCTTTTGGCGCTGTATTTGCTATTTGAAATGAAATATCAGAGAAATTCACAATGCTGCTTGTAGCTATAGATTAGGTTTTATTGAAGTTCAGAGGGCTCAAAGAAAATAGAAATTTATCTCTTACAGAATAGAATTACTCAATGTTAAGCTTACAGAAAAATAAAAAATGCAAATGACTGTATTTACCACAGAATCTACAAGCTCCAAAAGGAACATTTTCCCAGAACTAAATGCAGGAAGGACATCCTTGTCTATGTTTTTTTCTTCAGATAGCTGGACACTTTCAACCTGATCAGCAAGCTTGTGAAAAAGAACAGCTACTGTAACACGAGCATAAAGTTCTGAGTTTACGAATGCCTGCCAAAGACAAATAATTAATCAATGTTCAAATCAGCCACAGTAGCACACGTGTTGAAAATGCCTATCAGAGAGCAGTAATAAAGCAATTCAAAAACTAGAAATCCAGAGAAGATGCTTCGATAGCAGTTGCCTTTGTATATGTACAAACATGTATGTAAGTATATAAAAACACAAACATATATACAAAGAACCTTTTATTCTCGAATCTATATTATATGAAGATATCGGTTTCCACAGATCCCTATACCCTTCTTTCTTGCATGTATATTTTCTTGCTTGCATGCAACCTCTGTATATAATGATTGCCACTATAAATATTGCAATCAAGTTAGCAAATAAAAAGCTGGCAGCTATTTGCAGAGATATACAGTAACCTAGTGTGTGTGGGTGTGTATACACTGTATCCATAATACATATGTGCAACCTGGTAATTCAGAGCAGTGTTAGTCCAATTAACCTGCTCAGAAACTTTCTGAATTCTACCCTATGTGCCCATTGCTGCATTATCTCTCTGAACCAGAGGATATGCATTTGCAGAACTTTGTCCTTCTCCTAGAACAATGCTTTTGAAAGGAAGGTAAGTTGTATGGGTCTCTATCTTACTGCCATCTGGTGCTGTCCAGGAATGTGAAGAAGAGGCAACTGAATCTGCCATTAAAACCACATCAGATTCCATTTTCTTCTTCCATGAATAAAATGAAATCCATACCTTTTCTTCTTCCATGTAAGCTTTCCATTCTTCAGCCATTTTCATCTTTTCTTCCTTAGGGAAAGCTGCAGCAAACTCATCAGCCTGTGGATGGGTAAACAGATCCCAGTTAATCATCTGCTTCATCCATTGAGCAGGGATCTAATTCTTAGGACAACCATCCATCAATGTATAAAACTTGTGGATCTCAAGTACTGATGGTGTTTTACATCCTGGAGGTAGATCTCTGAATCTACATTCAGGGATCAACTGGTCTGCTTGTTCAATATAACCCAATCCATATTTTGGGCTATTTGCAGGTCTCATGTTCATATAGATGGAAGTTAGCCTCGGATCTTCTTCTTCAAGAGTAGGTACAAGATGCATCATAAGAACATGCTCATCCTCGTGAGGGAACGGAATGTCAGAGCATTTAGGATTAGGACATGGGTTTGTTGAAGACGCAGGAGGGGCTTCACCAGTCCTATTGTTATGGTTCTTATGAAGAACTGCATAGGCTAGACTCTGCAAATTGACATGCTGACTACATTGTGGACATTGGACACTCAGGGGTTGATAATTTACAAACTGAGTGAATTCAAATAAAGCTACATGACTACAATTTGAAACAATAGAACTACAAACAGTATCTATACAATCTGGAGAAATAAATCTGGGAGACTTTTTACATTCTTCCTCAATCCTTCTTCTATCAATGGTTGACCTTCTAGGAAAAGACAGGACAGCAGAGGATTGGTTTTCAGTGATGTTGGCGGAGGTTATTTTCTGCACAGCGAGAGGTTTTGGATTTGGCACTGTCCAGTGTTCTGGGAAAGTGAGATCTTCCCACTTAATGGCCTGATGTTCTATTTTCTGATTCTTGGGATCAGTCAGGACTACGACACTGGTTTTCGACTCTCGACTGGGTGCATGGAGGACTGCAGAAAACATAGTGGAGGTATGGCGGAAACATCCGCGAAACTAGATGGAAATGTTCTGTCTTTTCTTCCTCATATCAAATCCCATTGTTTGGATTTGAAGCTGCAATATGTCTGCCAAAGTTTCATCTATGATTGATACCGAAAAATTCAGATAACAATCAAACCACACCGGTCCATTAGACAATGGAGCAACAATTCCTCCAATCAAAGAATCTGTGTATTTATTATGCATTAGATCCCTTACGGTAGCTAACACATATGCATCAACACCCGGATGCACCAACGCATGAATACCAACACGCACACAACCCAAATGCAAAAATTGAGTTCCCAGTTTTCTTGCTTCGGCTTGAAGCTCTTTTGAATTTAAAATAGGAATCAACTGTACACGATCTGAATTTTCTTCTATAGAGCTGACCGACTCTTTAATGGTGATCCTAGTGGCTGCTTTAAGGTGCCAGACACCTAGGTCACTATAGACTTGAGAGGCGGATATTCTAGGCAAAACCCATCTGGCTTGGGGCTCAACCTCTTCATATAAATGATCAGACTCATTTATTACTCTACTGCTACTACTAGCAAACATATCCCTTAATGGGTTTTGTTCAGCTCTATCTTTCTCCTCTAGTTCTCTGAAAGAGACTGATTTTGACATAGATGAATCCATTTTTATAAAGAGAGATGGATTAAGTACTGACCTTTTCTGAACCACGCGAATCCGACTTACTGGCTCTGATACCAATTTCTAGCAGAGGCTTCTCAACAAGCTTGCTTGCCGTTGTCAACCAACAGACTTGGCCTTACTTAGTTTCTTCTTTGTCTTTCCAACACTTCTCTATGTGAACCCAACTGTGAACCCAGCACGAACCTACTTGACCTTCACGCAACAAGCGGCCTATCACACGACTTCCCTCGCCTTCTTACGGCCTTGGCGTCCCTCAGTGTTTTCGCGAACCTCTGGCGAACTTATGGCGAACTTTCAAGAATATGAAAAGACAAACAGTGTCTAAGCAGCAATGAACATGCACAGAGTAACAGTACTTAAATGCGGAATAATGAAAAACTTCTCTCTTTATTGATAGCAAAATGATTTTACAATCAGATTACAGACTTAAATGGACTCAGTACTCTTTATCAGAGATCAACTGTAATGGCTTTTACCGGACTTATGATACTCAAAATGAGTGATCAATACCGGAGGCTTCCTGGCCAAATTACAGACTCTGTCTCAGAGCTCTATACACAAACAAACATAAAGACTCAATCTAAAGAACTGGCCACTTTAGGTTCTTGCCTGTCACATGAAGAGACACGCAGGCTTCTCAGTTCTCCTAAGGACTGTGAGTCAAGACTCCGTGATGCAAGCAGATCGCAAATATTGCGCAGATGTAGAGCAGGGAGCAAAACTCGGACTCAAAACACACAAATGCAAAGACTCTAACTCCAAATGTCGATCCTAAATGCCGATGCCTTCGAATGAGCCTTACCCTTCCTTATATAGATTGGAAGAGGGGACAAACATTCCTGTAGCCCATCGAATTATTGACACTTGGAAGGTGGATCATCGTTTTCGGGTAACCCTTGTCGGGACATCCGCACGGAGATTCGATCCTTCCGACACAAACATGTGAAAGTGGGTGGATGTACACTGTGGATACCTTTGAGTACAAGGCCCACGAGGAAACAGAATAATTTATTACAGTGAGGATGCTTTTCGGACAAATGAAAAGCCCTCGAGAAAAGCTCTGTCACTGTTAACCTGTGACTAGGTCATGTACAAAGGGAATACTTTGTTTTTAGTGGGGCTCCCGAGACCCACTTGTGCTGGCAGCTGCAGGAGGATCCAAGATTGTAACATCAGGATATCTGATCTTTCCGTAAAACTCATCATCCCATGCTTTGGTGTATATACGCCTCACGATCATGGGTTTATTGAGGATGATCTGGTGCTTAATCTTGGTCATGACGAGCCATTGGTGGTGCATTTCCATGTATGATTTTAATATGGGGTTTCGCATTTGATATTCTAGTCCCCCAATTTCTTTTATAGTCTGGCAGGGATAATGGAAACACTCTCCCGCTGGGCCTTCCATACATTCATGACAATTCCTATGGACATAGGATTCATAATAATATGGATCCATGCTGTATGGACTAACTCCATAGTCATGCCACCAATTCTCCACCCATGGCGCTGCTGCTTCTCTTGAATTGATCCATGTGCAGGCAAACTTAAGCTTGGTGTAGTGAGTTTCCTCACGACCATCTTTGTTCAGCAAATCCCACCATAGATCTTTATATCTTGCAAAATTATAAACAGTATCAGGAAAAATAAGATTTGGGTCATTACCTGGCCATGTTTGAAATTTGCCTCTAGTGTACTGGCCAGGGTTCCTCGTCCTGTTTATAATGATAGACTTGTAGTATACCCGACTTCTGTCTCCACCACTCGTACATATAACATAGATGTCATTGAAATCTTGGGCGAGAGATCTTTCTGCTTCGTGTGAAGCAAGCATGCTATGTGAATACATCATGTCATGTATCCACCTACTTCCTTTTGGGTATACTTTCCTTTCTGGAACAAAGTGCTGCAAGTCATTATGGTTCTGAACGTTAGCATCAAGCACTTTGGTGTTTCGGAGTTGCCAAGTAGGCCTCCATTTTTCCTGGTATATAGGCCAAGGCTCATCATCTGCAATATACCTCAATGTTTCTTTCTGGTTTGCTTGGTCCCATTCTGTGAGAATGACCATCACATGAATTTCTTCTTTTTCAGGGTCATTTCTCTGTTCTTGTTGCTGGATATACTCTCCGCTTAGAAAGTCTGGAAGACAATTTTCAGAACCCTTGATATGTTCTACTTTAAAATCAAAATAAGCAAATAAAGCTTGCCATCTTGCAAACTTAGCATCTTCTGGGTTCTTTATGACTTTCGTAATTACTTTCTCCAGAGCTTTCGCATCAGTTCTTAGCAGAAAGTGTTTATTTGCCAAATGAATAGAAAATTTACTGATGCAATTCCAGGCTGCTTTTACCTCTTTTTCAATTGGAGCATAATTCTGCTCTGCTTTGCTCCAAACTCCTGATACAAACTGCACAACCTGTTCTTGATCCTTCGGGCTGTCTTCATTCGGCTTTTGTTTGAGGACACCTCCCCATCCTATGTTACTTGCCTCTGTTTCAACGATATTGAATGCATTTTCATCAGCAACATACAAAATAGGGAGATTACGAACCTTGGATTTTATTTCTCTGACTGCTTGAGTGTGCTTCTCTGTCCAAGGTTTTGGATTCTTCCTAAGTCTCTGATTGAGCAGAGACCTATCAATGGCACATGAGGGATAGAAATTGCTCACATAATTTAAACAACCCAGAAATCTTTGTAGCTGAGTTTTATCCATGATTACATCTGGAAATTTATCTGCAAATTCCAGTGCATGATTCTGAAGAGCAATTTGACCATTGTCAATTTCGTGCCCTAAAAACTTGATTTTAGTCTTGCAAAGCTCCATCTTCTTTTTGCTCAAGACTAAACCATTTCTCTGGACCAGTTTCATGAATATTTTTAGATGTCGGAGATGGTCCTGCAAGTTCTTGGAAAAAATAAGCAGATCATCAATATATGCAAGTAGCCATTCAGCATATGGCCTAAAAATAGAATCCATCACCTTCTGGAATTTAGAAGGTGCATGCTTTAAACCAAATGGCATTACATTCCACTCATAATGCCCAGCTGGAATACTGAATGTTGTTTTCCATTTGTCTTTCTCTGCAACTGCTACTTGCCAGAAGCCAGACTTTAGGTCAAACTTAGAGAAGATTTTGGCTCCTGAAATCCTTCTTATCAGATCGCCTTTATGAGGGATCGGATAGGTGTCATCTGCTAAAACATCATTCAGAGGTTTGTAATTTATAACAAGTCTTGGGACACCTCTGACTTGCTCACTTCTTTTATTGACATAGAATCCATAGCAGTTCCAAGGGCTGCTGGATTCTCTAATTAGCTTCCTCTGAAGAAGCTGTTCAATCTCCTTCTGGCAGAGTTCTCTATGTTCTACAGACATAGGAATGGCTCTGGACTTACAAGGTCTGCCAGTGTAATTTTCCTTGTAAGGCAATTCAATACAATGTTGCTTACGGTGCCAAAAGGCATTTGGCTCTTCTGAGCAACATGTCTCTTCAAATTCTTTTTGAATTTCAGAGATTTGCTTCTGGACCTTTGGAGAACTCAACTGTTCTTCAATTCTGATTGTACTTTTATGATCTTTGAGTTCTACCAGACTATTCTCTACTTTGTGAAGTTCTTGCATAGCCTGAACCATGGGTGAGATTCTGGGCCTAGATATATAAGGCAATTCAATTCTTTCCCCAGAAACTGTAATGAAATATCCTGCAGATTTGTCAGGAAATCTAAAAGACCCATGTGGCTCTACTGCTGCTAAAAATATATTTCCTAAAATACAGTCAACTGGAATGTCAAAAACTGCAAAGGAAAGCTTCACACATTTTGAATCAAAGCAGACAGCAGCCTTAGAAACTTCAAACTTCAGTTGTTTTATTCCTAGTCCCGTTACTTCTTTCTTTGCGGTGGTCCAGTACTTGGATGGGACTATTTTCTTTGAGATCAAGTTTATGTCTGCTCCTGAATCTATAAGTGCAGTGACCTTGTAAACATGACCAGCAATACAAATATTTACTTGTACATGATGTTGTTGGTATTGTATGGCCATGAATTGCATGTCACCAATCTCTTTGAAACCTACTGAAGTATCAAATTTGCCTTCTGCAAATTGGACTTCAGCCTTAGGAGCAGAATGCAACGTATAACTTGTTTGTTTCCCTGAAATGGCTGTAGAAGAAGATGACGGCTGTTGAACTTGAGATTTCAGGACAGAAATTTCATTTTTCATGCTGCGAATTTCAGATTTTAGATCATGTATCTCCTTGCTCACCTCCCCCAAAGTGAGTGCACGAGCTTTGTTTGAATTACTGGTAAGAAACCCAATTTTGTTGACGCTTCTTATGAGCGCAACACAAGGACGTATCTCTGGCAAATGGATGTGTGTATGTGTTTGTTTGTCTTGCAAGTCTCCTACCATCCAAGGGTGTAGAGAGGAAAGTCTAGATGGAAGTTTGGCTACACTCAACAAGGAGCACCCTACATTGGGGCCATTTGAAACTAACATGTCTACCAGAATGTCTCTTAGCCTAATGATGTGTAACATCTAACTATTGATTTATGGTAGCATCGGATGTGCTCTAGCCTTGTAATTTTGTATATGGGCTAAGACACATGTATTCCATAATACTCAGAAAGGATTTTGGAAGATTCCACTTAGAGATGGTTCAATTAAAATAATTAATTGTCTCTTAATGTTTTCCTAAGTGTAAACTGAGGGAAATTGATTAATTAAAGGGTATTAATTAAACTAAGTGTGAATCTACTAGAAAAGTCATGGAACACCTCCAAATTAATCTTAGCCCTTGAGTATGTTTTAATCTTGGCCGTTGAAGGTTCAACAGAAGAATATAAGGAGGGTGAGGGGCCTGTAATGAATAAATAATGTAGATAAATGATAAATTAGTTAATTAGTAATTAGGCTGAAAGGTCACGTCTGATAAGACATGACCTTTCGTGAAGAGGCACCTGCGTAGGTATATAAGCAGGCCTCATTTGTAACATTCAAGCAATTCATATTCATCATACTTTCTAATATAATATTTGTATCCTCATGGATATTCGGATATTTCAAGTCTTCTGGAATATTTAGTTTGAGAAGGAACTTTGTTCGCTTCATTTGGTATCAGAGCGGGGTTCGAGCCTTCGGCTGCTTAACCACTGCACAGAACCACGCTCTCCGATCCAGGTCTGTGACCGTCAAATTCGTCAACGTTGTTGCCGTCGAAGCGTTTCGCTACTAGAATTTGGAGTTTCTCCGCTGCTGAGTTGTCAGATGCCCTTGGCCATTTAAAAAAAGAAGAAGAAGATAAAATCAATTTAATATATATATATATATATTAAATAAGTGAAAAAAAAGTAGTAGTAGCAGCGCACATACTCTAAGAAAAAAAAAAGAGACAGAAAAGAAAGAAAACATACACATATATATAGAAAAAAAGAAGTCGGAGAATTAAAAAAACAGAAAAGGGATAACAAAAAAAAAAGAAAAAAAAATCAAAATTGAAAATATTGATATTAAAAACAAAAGAAAAAGACTTACCTAGCTGACGCCCACCACCGAGCATACAGACCGCTGCACAGAAAAGTGTCGTGTAACCACTGCAAATCCACCGGAGTACTGGCCCGACGACCACACAAGCGCTTTTAGTTGCGTCTGACCATCGACTTTCTTGCACTGTTGCTGACTCATCCCAGCCACCAAAATAGCCATTCCGCTGACACCCTCTTGCCGCTGGAATGCTCAGCCGCCTAAACAGAGAACACATTTCCGCTGTTTAAAAAAAAAAAAAAAAACGACCAGTCTGCTGCCTTCAAACCTATACCTGCCGCTGTGGAACCACAGTGTCAGCGACTGCTGCACACAACCACAAGTTGCTTGTTCCGCTGCCTTCAGCCCTCTTGCTCAACAATCATACCACAACGACACAATTAATAATCGTACCACAACAATACAATTGACATTCATCCACGCACGCTGGAATTACACCGTGTTCAAGGCCACAAATCCAATAATAATTGTAAAATTAGTGATTATCACTAACCTGCACATATCGAATTATTCAAACTTGCAACACAGTGTTGTGCGTTTTACAGTGACGATTCACACAAGCGGTAACAACGCTGAGTTGTGGTATAATGTGGATAGGTGATATCGGGTGTGACGGGTTGCTATGAGACAATAAGCGGGGGTGATAAATGAAACCGTGGAAAAGTCTGTCGGTTAGTCAAACGTTGTGACTTGCCACAGGTCACGAAAACTTACATTCCATCAACTTTACCGTCCATAAATTATTAAACAGATAATTTTATTGTGGAGTTCTATACACCATTAAGACAAGGAAGAGAAAAGGGTGCGTTTTAATTCAAGAGTCGTGACTTTTTAATAAAGCTATTAAAAGGGACATATTGAACCATCAATAATTATCATTGGAAAAAAAAAGCACAAAAAAAAATATTATTATTAATAAATAAATAAATAAATAAATATATATATATATAAATTTAATTGCAAAAAAAAAAAAAAACAAACAAACAAAAAAAACAAAAGGGCCAAGAAAAAAAAGAAGAAGAGGTGAAGCATATAAGAATTTTAAAACGTCAAGTTGATTAACATTGAAATAAATATTAAAAAGGAGTATTTTAGTATTTAAGATACTTCTACAAAGTAAAAGAAAAAGGTTAAAAAAAAAAAGTAAGTATTTTGAAGTTATTACGAATTCAAAACCAAGGAAAATTAAGATTATAAGTTAAAAAGGGTGAAGTTGGAGAATATTTATCTCAACAAGCAAAATGACATCTAATACAAAAATGAAGTCAGGACGATTTTTAGAATTAGAAACGCTACCTATCGACCCTAAAGCGCTACTTAAAATTAAAGGAAGTATCGCAGGGGAAGATGTCACTATTGCTATATCACCCGCTGAAGAGAAAAATTATATAAACCCTAAAATTGCCAACCAGTTGGTGATTCCTGAGTCAAATATAATCGAAAAATTAGAGGTTTTTGACAAGAAAAAATACGACATAAAAAATCTACAACTAAACATTGGGGATTATACTTTTATCTCTCAATTTACCATGAAAACCTTACTTTTGGATAATAGTGATATTGTGTTGGGTTCACCATGGATGGAAACCTTAGGTTCAGTTATCCGAAATACGAAAAAGAAATTTTTGACATTCACCTACAAAAAGAAGAAGATAACGCTACAAGACGTTAACTTGAAGCCAAATTCCGTGACGCCTGAAGATGTACAAGAAATTTCGCAGGTAATTTCTCAAGAAGGTAAAAAGGTGATACAAAATATGCAAAAGGAAATCAACAAAATCACCACTAATAAGAATGAAGAAGTTGCTCGCCTCAAGGACCACAACGACAAATTACTAACACAAATTAAGAAGTTGAAGAAAGACAAGAAGTCATTAGAAAACAAGGTGCAACAACTTGTCGAAAATAAAGCATCGAATGTAGAAATCCGAGTTGAAGAGAAGGGAACTGGTACTAATGCAGTAAATGTCATAACTCAAGAAGAAGACAAGCAAGTTGCAAAAGATGCAAACTTAGATGTTCTAGTTCCGGCGATGAACATTTCAAGCGAAAGTTATGTAACCAGCTCAATAACATCATCGCCAAAAGAAAATCAAAACATCACCACACAACTAAGAATGGAAAGTCAAACCAAAAAAGTTCCCTATCGACATCCAAATCACGGGAGCAGACAACTCGATCAAGCTATGTCTTCAGAACAGAAACAAGTTGATACTCCGAAGTATACTAATATCAGTGCAATCAGCTCAAGTGATAATTCAGCACACGTTTCAAATCGCCGCGAGATTCCACAGAAAATTGATTTAGGATGGTCTGATCCGTTCTCAGTGCGACAGTTTTGTTTATCACTTAGAGGATCATATCAACTTGTATCAACAAGGATGACTGCCCTAAAACAAAAAGATGTTTGTAGCAAGAAAAGAAGTCGAAGCCTTTTCATCGACAAGCTTTGAGGACAAAGCTTTTTGAGGGGAAGGCAATGTAATGAATAAATAATGTAGATAAATGATAATTAGTTAATTAGTAATTAGGCTGAAAGGTCACGTCTGATAAGACATGACCTTTCGTGAAGAGGCACCTGCGTGGGTATATAAGCAGGCCTCATTTGTAACATTCAAATCAATTCATATTCATCATCTTTCTAATATAATATTGGTATCCTCATGGATATTCGGATATTTCAAGTCTTCTGGAATATTTAGTTTGAGAAGGAACTTTGTTCGCTTCAGGGCATATGGAAAGACACGTCAGACGGAGAAAGAATCAAGAGTTTGATTTCTTCAGTGAGGAAGAATCGAAGTGGTTCTCATTTGCAGAGAGGAGAAGGTGAAATCTCCAGGAGGGAGAATTTTTGAAGCATAGAGAGTGCATGAAGAGGAGAGAGAGAGGAGCCAAAGCATCAGTGCAGAGTTACCCTAGCAGTAGTTACGTTGGGCTAGCGCAGAGAAGCAGAGGGAGTTTCGTTTTCTGTTGGAGGGGCAGCTGAGGGTTCGTCTAGTGTCAGGAGGACATTTCAAGAAGGAAGGAGCACTCTAGTCTCGTACAGTAGCAAGCACAGAAGCAGCGACGACAAGCAACAGAAGCAGTGACACAGTCACTGCGCAGAAATCACGCAGAGCTAGTCAGTGTGGGTGCAGGTCAATGTCGGAACTCAAATGGTGATGTGAGAATTGTCTCACTCAGTCTTTTCTCATCAGAATTCTTCAGGTGATTGATCGACATTTACAATGACACATTTGTACTCAAAATTTCTGCATAATAAAGAAACCCTTAGATCTGCTGCACCAGTTTTCCCACATTGGGTTTTTCCGAGGACAATTGTCCAAAAATAATGGTGTCTATGTGTGATTACTTGTGCTATTTTTATATGTGATTTGTTAATCGTGAAGTCTGCAGCATATTTTATTTGGTTATTTAACACAAGAAATGTTAAATAATTATGTTTGACAATGCAATAGAAGAAATTTAATAAGTAGCTGCAGTAGAATTCTCCATTATAGAATTTTCACATTACCTTGGAACAGCAACTCCAGAACAGTCTTGTGGAGCTTGATCAACCCTCAACGGTGTGGTTAACCAAAGAACCAAGGCCTCATCAATCTAGAGTCCTTAGAAGCATCTAAACGTCTCTGGGAGTCAGCCTAACACTTTTTCCCAATCCAACAGAACAAATTGGAAGTAAGAAATGATTTGCTTGAAGTTCTTTGATCGAGACAGGGTATGAAGAGGCTAAGATCTATGCCCAAGAACTCCTCTCATGTAGCCAGCAAGGCAACCCTGGTCTAGGAAGTGGAAGAAAGTAGAAAGAGAGCCACCAAAATCCTTGAAGATAAAACCTCCCATGGATCTATATAGTAGATGAGGTATCGCAAAATGAGATGATTTTCACTCTCCATCTCCTGTAAGTGACATGACCGCCAAATTTTTTCCAATCATGAGATCTGGTGGTCAATCTCGATTCACATTTTATGAAAGCCCACCTAGAACTACCTAAGGGGGACTGAGAGGGTATGCATCTAGTGTCATGTGTATACTAAGGTTGAATGATCGAGTCATATCTCATCAGTAGGATACTTGATAACATGAAACATTTCTTTTCATTCCAAACACGCAAATATATATCTATAATTTTTCCTGGAAAATAATTCAAATTCACCATCAACACAAGTCATTCAACAGATTTAAACTCTGTACATCTCTTTACCTCAGTTAGTTCAGGATCAGTGCTTTGAACTAATGTCATGAATTCTCTTGCTGCTACATAGTTGTCTAGCAATTCCCCATCAAGATCCTCATCAATAGCCACTGAAGTTGCATTACCACAAACATAAGAGTGGCATTTAAAAAGCTACCTCCAAAATTCAGTAGGCAGAAACACAACTAAAAACACAATGTCAAGGATAAATTGAGAAACTATAACATGAAAACATGTCAACAAGATTCCCCTAAAAATAAAGAATAAAAGCCATTGAGATGGTGTGTTTTCAGTAAATAATTATTCTTTCAAATAAATGAGTGAAGAAATAGATAATGTCATTTGAAGTACCACTTCCATGAAGAGTAAGAAGCTTCAGTTGCTTTATATAAAATGTGATTGTTGCAGGATATAGAAGCCACATTCCAGTTAAGTGCAAAGCGGTGAGACGCATAGTTCGAGGACTTCGAACACCCTGCTCAAGAAGCTTTTCAAGGAGCTGCACAAGCTTAGCTTAGTCAAAAAATCAAGTGGAACTTACATATTGTTATAACTCACACTTACAAACAACTAGAAAAAACGTTGAAAGAATTCCTTCAAAACTTATCTCTTTACAATATATGTACGTATGAAATTATGGTATACTTATACCCTAAAATTTGACAAAAAGCCATCTGTTTTCATAAATTTGATTGATTTGTGAATGCTACTCAAAACCAAGTTCACTGGAACCACTTAATTCACAATAATAGCCAATACTGAGATTGATAGAAAGACATTTCATATTTCTAAAACCTGGAAAGAATAATTTTACAGTAAAACGTAAGGCTAGTTACTTGACCAATGGAATAAGGGTAGTAACTAGTTGCACCTCAACCAAAGTTACAGTTAGCCTTCCTAGAGCACTTATATTAAATCAACCAAAACAAGGAATGAAGTGAATATTCAGACTCTTAGGCCATAAAGTGGAATGCACCATGTCCTTCTAATAATATAGTAACTCGTTTAAGAACCTGTAGGGATATCTACAACTGGGCTATTGCCGGTTGTGCAGTTTTGGTTGTACATATTTGATGCCAATCTATGGCAGAACATCCAATTAAATCATCAAAGACATTGATTCGTTGGAAAACATGCGAGGGCTTAGTTAAAGTCATGTCTAAGACTTTTGTTAAAGAAAAAAGGTAATAAAACCAGTGTGACAATGTAGAACACTTCATTTTATGATTTTTGGGGATTTCTCTCTTCTTTTCTCATCATCAGCTACAAGAGTCGTTTATTTGCTTCAAAGGATCTTTAAGAAAGGAAACTACCATTTTTAAAGGAACATTTCCAGCTTTGTATGTGATATGCCAAAATTGAGAATACACAAGGATTAAAAAAAAAGAATTATGTTTCAATGGCATAATAAACCTTCTTAGGGATGTGTTTCCTCAAAATCTAACAGGCCTTGTAAGGGGGTAACCATAAGACGGGATAAATCTATGAGTGATCACCAAAATGACAAGGCCAGTGCCTAGTCCTTAGGATGATCGAGTCTATGAGGTGAAATATTTGTTAAATATTGGTAAGAAGTAAGAAAATTTTGATGCTCTAGCCCAAGACCCTAGCTTTTATCTTTGTGAGGGATCAAGGTCACTTGTGATAGTTATTCCAAAGATTCACCAAGCGGATTACTATTCACATTCATACATGAGTAATGCATACCATGATGTTATCTAAATTCCATACAATTGATTTTCAATAATAAATGGCACAATAGAAAAATCCTTCATAATCAATTCATTCCATACATTAGACATAAGATCAAAGATTCATCATATAAAAGGCTTACTTACAAGACAATATGCATGAACGATCCTTTATTGATCCAAGATAACATCTCCAATGCCAAGAAATAGCTCCAATATGCAAAAATACTCCATAGAACCACATCTCCACAAAAGTCTAAGAACGCCAAAATCTCTAAGCCGTCGAATTCAAGTCATAAGTAATGATTATCTAAAACAATGAGCCTCTCCTCTATTTATAAGAGTAGGACTACTAATTAGCCTAATGAAAGCCCCTACAACAAGTTTGATGCTAAGAAGTGCTTGGGATACAAGCCAACCCATTAACTTTATGAAATATGCCTTAATTGTGAAAAATTCTAAATGTTACACTTATGCAAAAATCTACTGTTAGATCTGGTTATGCTCCTCCTACTTAATTAAGTTATTAACTGAAAATTTCAGATTAATATCGAAGCAAAACACATAACAGACTTTCACCAATTCAGATCTAGAAAAAGTACAAGCACACATAGAAAAAGTGACAGTGATTTTCTGGACAAAAAGTCCCCGGAAAAACCCAATGCGAGAAAACCGGTCTACTGGCTGCTGGAGGGTTCAGTATTTCTGAATACAGCAAATCTGGGTTCCAGATCTGGAAAACTCGACAGAGAAAAAATAGATCTGCAACTCACTGGCTGTTCTGAAGCCAAAATAATGATTGTTCCATACCCTCAAACGGGATTTACAGGACTCAGCCAAAATTAGGCCCTAGAAACCCCAGCGCTGCCCCTGAAGCCCCTGCGTCAGCCTCTACAGCCCCTGCGTCCCTCAGCGCTAGCCTAGAAAGGGTTGCGTTACCCCAGACTAGGTGATGCAGTCCCTACGTTACCCCTAAGGGTCTTTGCATAACCTCTAAGGGTTTCCAATTGCCTTATGTTTCCCTGGGAGTGACTGCACAGTACCTGCGTAGCTAAAGCTGCCCCTACGCTGCGCAGCTGCTTCCCTCTTGCTGCTGAAGACCCTGCTCCTCTGCGCTACCTTTCTGAAGCTGCTCTCTGTCTCTTGCTAATTCTAGACACTGGGATCAAATCATCCCCTTTGTCTAAACACCCCTCTCTGCGGCTGAAACACTTCTGAGTACTCTTAGCAAACCCTGCCCTAGAATCTCAGCTTAGCTTCAGTGCTCTGCCTCTGTGTGTCTTTACAAATGACCTCAAGCCTTTCCTTTATACTTTTCTCGTTGGGAAACCAACGGCCATGATCAGATCTTGAATCAATGACTAAGATTAAAAGAAAGCTTGATCCGTGTGACTTAAGACAATTTCATCACATGTTTAATTTAATTAACTTTAATTATTTCATTTTCCTAAGTTTAAACTTAGAAAATACATTAAAATAATTAATTAACTAAATATCTTTTAAACCAAATGAAATTTCCCAAATCCCTTTCTGGGTCTTGTAGATCAAGTGTACTCTAGTCCCTCCACAAAATTTGGGAGCTAGCAATACATCACACCATGCATTACAAGATTTTGGGCACTGGTTCTGTGTTGTTGATGCTTGGCGTGCTGCCACTCAACTCTGCACTGTTGTTTCCATTATGTATTGTTGCCCATGATGTTATCACCGCCACTGCCACATCTGTACTGCAGCTCCCTCTTTTTTGCATCTGTGTTGCTCATAACACTGCCACTGCTGATCTGCTGCACTGCAACTTCAGTTGTTGAGAGAAACAACTGAATCTCCTGCCCAATCTTTGACAGAAGAGTCAGTTGGGTTGCATCCTCATCACTGAAGCTCCATAGGATATTGATTTGTGTTGGCATCTGAAGGATGATGCACAGCAATAGCTCTACACTGCGTAAGCAGACTCCCTCTACATTGCTAAAGTCACATCAGCCCCTTGTGCTAAAATCCCTCACGTTGCTGTTGTGTTGTGCTGTCCTCCTAAAGCCTCCACGCTGCTGCAACTCTGCTTTGCACAAGCAGCTCTACTCTGCGTTGTTGAAGTCACATCAGCTCCTACGTCGTTGCTTCCGCATCTGCACTGCATTGCTCCTTCCAACCTTCAGATCTGCCTCTGCTTCATCCGTGATCTATGCACCCACTGCTCCACTTGTCCCGCTATTGTCTTAAGGCTCCCGTAGCTTGGATGTGATCCAAGAGATGAGCTGCTCAAGGATCCCGCCAGTCATTCTATAGCTCTTCTACAGATCCATGTCCCCCACTTTCGTGGTTCATGAGTGCGCATGGCAGCATCATCTTCTGATCCATCATCTGCCACAGCAATCTTGGAAGAAGAAGCTTCCTTGTCCCTTTTCTTTTGAGGACAATTACTGGAAAAATGTCCTAATTCACCACACTGGAAGCACTTGATCTTTGACAGATCCTTCTTCTTCTTTCCCTGCTGCCTCTTGGATGCCAAGGCTGCATCTTCTTCATCTTCCTTCTTCACTTTGCTCGATCCGGAGCTGTACTGCTTCTTGGTGATTATGTTGAGTTCCTCTTGACGCAGAATTGCCCACAAGTTGTCCCAATATGGGAGGTTCGCTCTGCCCAAGATGCTTTGGACAAAGGTTTCTTACTCATCTGTGACTGCGTTGAGAGCAATCCTGACCATCAGCTCATCTACCACCTTAGCACCCGTTGTAGTCAACTGATCTCTGATCGACTGCAATCTGAAAAGGAAATGTTCCATGTCTTCTCCCTTGGTCATCATGAATGACCGCATCTGAGTCTCCAACACCATCTTCCTTTGGACAAACTTTCCCTCATATAGGGAAGTTAAGGCCTTCCACATCTCATTAGTTGTCTTCTTTTCAGCTATATGTGGGACAATATGGTCCTTAATTCCATCCATGATCAGCCGCTTGGCATGTCCAGCAGCTTCATTATGCTTCCTTAGGAGATCTACATCAGTTGGTGTGGCCAGAACTTGTTCTGCATGGTCTCTTAGATGATATGCCTCTAAGACTATCAGGATCCTAGCCTTCCAAACTGAAAAGTTGAATAGGTCATCCAATATGTCCCGATCACGCAGTCCATGAGGATCCATTTGCTCAGAAATGTGTCGGAGCTTCCTTTCTCTTTGCTAGAGATCTGGATCTAAGGCCCTTGGCGAAACAGGCACCTTTTGCTCCCTCTGAAAACTAATTTCCCTTCTTGGAAATCTGCCAAATCAACAATGATTCAGCTCTCTTTGATCCTATGATCAATCTGCAAGTTTCTTTGGCTAGAAACTCTCTAAGAAGCTGATCTCCTCCCGCAATTTGTCACTAGTGCTTAGGCTAAAAATCTAAAAACTTCAGAATTTTAACCCCACTAGCACCCTCTGAATTTCTGCAGCTCTGCCTCATGCTCTTCTGGATCTAACAATTTCATATTTGCATCACATTGGCTGGCTTCATTTAATCCCAGCGCTACCCCTGCACAGTAAGTGTGTGGGCCTGTTGGGAGACAGTGTTAGACTGTGTCACCCTACCCTTTGCGTAACTCTGCTTCTCTGAAAACTGCGTTGTCCCTTCAGATCTGCCCTTCTGCTACTCTTCCTGTTGCTTTATGCAGCAAAAACCTTCAGTCTTCTGCTGGTGACCTTCCTAGATCTGCAATTGCTTTGGTACCATGTGAAAATTTCTGAATGTTACACTTATGCAAAATTCTACAGTTAGACATGGTTATGCTCCTCCTACTTAATTAAGTTATTAACTGAAAATTTCAAATTAATATCGAAGCAAAACACATAACAAACTTTCACCAATTCAGATCTAGAAAAAGTACATGCACACATAGACAAAGTGACAATGATTTTCTCGACAAATAGTCCCCGGAAAAACCCAATGCGGGAAAATCGGTTTGCTGGCTGCTAGAGGGTTTTATTATTAAGAGTATTTCTGTATACAGCAAATCTGGTTTCCAGATCTAGAAAACCCGACAAAGAAAAATTAGATTTGCAACTCACCGACTGTTCTGAAGCCAAAATAATGATTGATCTACCCCCTCAAATGGGATTTACAGGACACGGCCAAAATTAGGCCCTAGAAACCCCAGCGCTGCCACTGAAGCCCCTGCGTCACCCTCAGCAGCCCCTGCATCCCTCGGCGCTGGCATGGAAAGGGTTGTGTTACCCCAAACTGGGTGACGCAGTCCCTACGATGCCCCTAAGGGTCTCTGCATAACCTCTGAGGGCTTCCAGCTTCCTTACGCTGCCCTGGGAGTGACTGCGTAGCTAAAGTTGCCCCTACGCTGCGCAGCTGCTGCCCTCTTGCTGTTGAAGCCCCTGCTCCTCTGCGTTTCCTTTCTGAAGCTGCTCTCTGTCTCTTGTTGATTCTAGACACTGGGATCATATCATTCCCTTTGTCTAAACTCCCCTCTTTGCAGCTGAAACACTTCTAAGTATTCTTAGCAAACCCTGCCCTAGAATCTCATCTTACCTTCAGTGCTCTACCTCTGTGTGTCTTTACAAATGACCCCAAGCCTTTCCTTTATACTTTTCTCGTTGGGAAACCAACGACCATGATTAGATCTTGAATCAATGGCTAAAATTAAAAGAAAGCTTGATCTGTGTGACTTAAGACAACTTCATCACATATTTAATTTAATTAACTTTAATTATTTAATTTTCCTAAGTTTAGACTTAGGAAATACATTAAAATAATTAATTAATTAAGTATCTCCCAAACCAGATGAAATTTCCCAAATCCCTTTCTGGGTCTTGCAGATCAAGCATACTCTAGTTCCTCCACAAAATTTGGGAGCTAGAGCACATCTAATGCTACCCCAAATACACAAAATCTCAACATTAATTAGCCCACATGTGTGAGCAGCAGGTTATCTAGGGTAACGTCATCTAATGAAAGTACTCTAAATGGCATGTCCAAGGGTGATGAGGTGTCCAAGATGATGTAGAAGCATGTCAAGTCCATGATTTGAGGGTTGGCCCTCAAATCCACCTCATTGCCTTTTGTGGGGACCCAAGATCCAACTGGGACACCACAAAGTGATCCCCATGGGTCTCCAATTGCTAAAAGCGGCCTCCTTTGCTCCAACATTAAGGCCTTCTCAAGTGCAAAAGCCCTCCCTAGTCTCTCATGATCACATCATCCTCTTCTAAGATTTGAATCAATTACCATCCATCAATTGGTGTCAAGGCCAGTCGGGGGCTTGTTGGGTCCACTGATGTCATCCTAAAGAATCAACAAATCTAGGACAAAGTCAACCAACATCCCAAGTACTAGAGGCACTTTGGGACATGTACCATCCAATGTTGCTTCTAAGAGCCCCAAGAGTCTCAAAGCTTCACATGTTTGTGCCAATATACTTCTCTAGAGGACTTGTGTACGTGTGGAGAAGGTGCCTAATACCTGGGCTATTAAACCGCCTGACAAGAACATCATGAATTCTAGTGAAAGCAACTAGTCATCAGGGACAAAGATTATTAGTGCATCTAAGTGAGCCAAAAAATGAATGCCAAGGGAAATTTACTATTCAAACAAGGACACCCTTCCAAAATCAGGACCCTGACCCCGCAATGGTGTTTTCTCCCTAGGTAGGGGTGGCTAAAGGTCAACCCTATTAGGTGTTTCCAACCCCTAAGGGAAATTAATGTTTCCTTGGTCCACCATTCAATAGATAGGTGTTAGTGTATAGCGATGATGGTAATGGAGAAGATAAGACTTCATGGCCAAGTTTCATGGCCGAAGGGACCAGCTAATGGGTGTGTCCACATCCTAAGCATATAAATGTGAGCAGGGAGCATTTGTGGATGCATGAGCTATTAGCTCAGCCTTTTGTTTTTCCACCCCTTTTGCGTACCTTTTACTTCTTGATTTTCTTTATATTACCACTTATGATTCAAGGGCTAGAGCTTGCTTCGTATAATCTAGCAATTCTATTACCCATTTAAGATGAGTCAGTTTACTCCTCATCGGGATTGGGACATGAAAAGGTTCCTTTTTTAGATGTTGAGTAATATGTGCTCAGGAACCGACTGATGGCCATATGAGTGAGATATAGCTCATGCTAGGCTTTTGCCCACGTGCTAATCTTCATGTCCCTGGCCATATTTTGCATTTTGCTTTTTCTTTTTTTAGTTTTCTTGTGGACATGATATGCTCTTTCTATTTCTTTTAGCTACCTCAACCTCCCAGGGCCAAGTTTTCTAGGCCCTACCCAAGTATGCAAACATATGAGTGACAAATCCCAAAGAACTAATGACAAGTTGAACCTAAAGAATGGAGGTGAGATATGGGCTTGTAATGTAAGATGGAAGGTGTTAAGCTACAAGCATGTATATTGAAAGATTGACCTACACTATTTTAATCAAGGCTTCCCAAGTAGTGCTCGTCCTATACCGAGAAGGCCTTAAAGGAGGTCCCAACGGACTAGGATCAAAGGTTAAGCCACCAAGGTGAGAGAACAAGATCATGGTCAAAATCTGTCAAAATGATCAGAGTTCCTTTTGGGTGGAAGCCCACCTTCGTCCATGTGCTCATACTGGATTGTTAGAAGCAAATAGTTGATGCAAGTGGCAGAGATAAGGCATATCATCAGTTAATGGTAGTTGTCAGGGGTTGTTGATTGTTTGGTTGACCAGTTGGTTGTCAAATGCAAGAGAAAAGTTTTCTCCCATGGGGTTACACATTTTGGTGGATAACAAGATGATTAAGACATATTACATAGAATTTAACCTTGATACATCACTTTTATGCCCACAAAAGTGTGGTCCAGGATGATGTATTGTAAATCTAGGGTTTTGCAGCTAAACCCTAGTAGTAGTTAAAATTCTTTAGTATTTGTGATATGACAATCTGGAATCTATATATCTATATAGTGATTGCTGAGAATTTGAAGATGGAAATCTAGGGTTCACATGAAACCCTAGTAGATGATATTCATGATGTTGATTAAGCTGCGTTTGTTTTTTATTATTGAAGCTCGTGTATGAAATCTAGGATATGTATGGAATCTTAGTAAGGAGTCTAACATATGTATTCTGAAAGTTGTTAGATTCATTGATTTGATTTGTTTCTAGGGTTTGCTATATGAGAGAACTTGTCGTTGAAAGAATATTGAAACACTAGATATAATGAGCTTGATATCTTGTTGAGTTATGAATGTGATTTAGGGTTTGTAACAAAACCTGGGCAAGAAGTTGAAGTATTGAAGTATAGTCTCTTGTTGATTATGTTTAGTCTAAATCAGCGTTGCACAATCCTTCTCCCCCCCCAAGGATCCAAGGTTGGAACTGGGTCTCGTACGAATCCTTGGACGATCCTCTGGCGGAATCACGAATCCGAAAATCGGATCTGCGTTTCCTCCGTTTTGAGGCGATTCCTGGAAATCCGGAACCGCACGAGCCCAATCCATCGTCCTAGATTCCCAATCCACGGATCCGGAAAAGCATCCATCGCGGATCCGTGGAGTTTCAGGCATGGATCCGCGCAGATCACCAGCAGATCCAGAGGGAGATAGGCAGTTTCGCGGGGTTCTAATTTTTTTTTTCTTTTTCTTCGACTTAAGTTGGGTTGGGGCTTCCCGAACACTGCCAAGGTGCTCCCTTGATGCTCCTTAAATGCTTCCTAGATGCTCCCTCATGGTAATGCTAAATTCTTTAAGTAAAATTGACATTCTCTTTTATCTTTCATTTTCATCATTTTACTTAAATTTTTAACATTACCATGAAATGACTCGGGATGTTTGAGAGTGGTTCCAACCTCATCTGACTTCATATGGAGAAAATAGAATTTCATATCCTTTTCAAAATTCAGCGAACTTAATAGTTTTCAGGAATTCAGGATCAATGACATTGTGGCATTTCATTAGATTATATCATGTACAATGGTATGTGATTCGCATTTAATCAAGAGCACTAAGTAGTATATGTGCTCATGTACCCTAGTGTTGGTGGTGTTAATTGTTGAACTCCTTTGGCCTTCGCAAAAAATTACCTTTCAATCAAGTCAAAATCATTGATCAAGCATGTTAAGCCTTTTCCACCATATTTTAAGGTTTGGATTAGGTAGTTTGATCAAAATTGGGCAATGTTGACTAATATCCCTAGACAATTGAGGTTATGGCAAAGGTGAGAAAAGAGGAGAAGAATCTAGATTCTAGATGGTTGATGCATCTAGATGGTTGATGCTCGAATAATTAATCATTGACGTACAATGGATGCCATATCTATCTTGATTTATTTACAAATATGCATGTTTTCATATCTTCTACAACTAATTTGGTATTTTGGATGTTTTTTTAAATGTAAATGCAAAATAATATAAAAAATATGTATATATATATATATAGTAGATGGTTTCGAGACACTTCGCTTCCTAGATTTTTGGGAAATGACGTTTCCACGTATCTGCTTCCAAAAAACGTCCCCGCTTCGTCCCTACTTCGTGCAACATTGGTCAAAATGCTTCCGTTGTTATAAGATTTTGATATGGCTAACTTCATGCTTCTATAGTTTTGGTTGTACTTGCTAGCTAAGTTGTGCAGATACATCATCTTCAAGTTGGTAAAGATGATCATAAGTAAAGTTGATGTGATAAGCATGATATATGAATGACTCTGATAAGAAGGATGGAAGCCATGAAAGATTCTCCAATGTTACAAAGAAATAGTAGAACTCCCTAAGTTAAGAGGGAGTCTGGATGAAATCTCCCTAGGATAAGAGGATGGTTGAGAATATTCTTTGAACAGGAATGATTAGATCCTCTTTGTTTAAGAGGGAGTGGAAATTATAATTCTCTAGTTCCTGTGTCATGCACTAAACAAGGACTAACAGCCGTATGCTTTAGTGAAGGCCATGAGTAGGAGAATGAAATTGGAGAATGCATTTTTAGGTGTTGTAGAAAGAAGGAAAGCAAGAGCTGAATGAAGAATATGTTGTTGCATATGAAGTAGGAAAGGAAAATGTATGATTGAGAAAACTTTTGTCAAAGATTCGGTTGACAGTCTTACTTTGTAAAGTTGAGAAGCAACATCTAGTTGTCTAGAAGACCCCGAAGGTTTGTATTTGATGATGTATATGTCCAAGTATATTATTGATTGGGGTTGTGTTTGTACAGGTAAATATCTCAAAGGTTTTGATAGCATGCTAGTTACCGATCAGTTTGATCGGGAGAGATTTGTTGTCTTTGATCTGCCAGTTCAAGGAGTGTTGAGGCTTTGTGAGTGAAGCATTGTCTGGGAGGACATCTGACCGACACTTTGTGGTGATTTCTAGGTCCCAAAGTTGGAAAGGTGGCGTTGGTCATTGAGCTCTAACACGCACCTGGATCTTTGGGTTGATGGTTAGCAAGTAAGCCTGATGGTACCTAGAGAGGTTGAAAGCTTGAGTCCATCTTAGTCCCACCCGGATAGATAGCCTTGGTCAAGAATCTAGTCTGTGGCATTGCGGTGCCTAAATTGTTCAGAGACCAATGGATAGATTGCCCTAGTCAAGAATCTAGTCCATGCCATTGCGGTTCCTAGACTTCTTCATAGATGATGTGGTCTGAGATGTTCCATGTACCTCTTTGGTTATATGTAAATACGAAAACCTCCCTAGTTAAGAGGGAGTGTTGGAAAATGTAACTAGGTTCGGTCTTCATTTTGTACTTGAAGTAAAAAATGTAATATATTTGTCAAAAGAAAACAATTTCATTATTGTTGAATCGACTTGTTAAAGCATGGCCTTCATGCTTGGGTCAATGGTTATAGGTCAAGCCTCCATTGTAGGCTTTAGGATTGAGTCAAAGTCAATTTATTATTTGGACTCCTCCATCAAGTCATCCTCTACAGCAAAGTCTTCATATCGACCTCAAAAGAAATCTCCTTCAAATCATCTTTCTCCAAAGAACACATGTCGGCCTCACCATATGAAGACACAATGGTTCACACACTCATGTCGGCTTATTTTCATATGGCAACCACTATATATACCCGTGTGAGGACTTTGCATAAATCACAAAAACAAGTTTGGATTATCTCTGAAATTCGGTGATCACAGTTCGGATTACAGTTTGGATATCTAAGTTCAGTGAAGGATGCAGTGCTACAGTGAGGTCTTGGTGCCACAATATAGTCTCGATGCTATCTTAGTTAGTTGCTATTATAGTTCATGTTACCACAATCTCGGTGTTGCCATAAGAACTTGGTGTTATCACTATGATGAGATCTCAATGCTCCTACAAGTGATAAGTACAGTGATGAAGATTTCCGTGCAGTGATAAGGTTTCGGGGCTCCTACAAGAGAAGTGTTATCTCAATGCAGTGATAAGGTCTCGTTGATCTGACTGTGATGATGTCTCGGTGGTAACATAGTGACGTGAATTCAATGCTAACACAGTGACATAGATCTTGGTATGCAATCACAATGAAAGGAAGAACAAGCAAGGATGACTTGATGGATGGAGGTAGTTTTGAGTCTAAGTTGTAAGGGTCTTGGTCGTCTCATCTTGAATCTACTGAAGAAAAAATTTTGACCAGGTTTTCCCCAAAGAGTGGGGTTTTGCCCTGGCAGCGTGCCTACATCTTGTATACTCTTCTATTTGTTGTTTGGCATTAATGTTGATGATAAGAAAAAATAAATCGAAAGATCTAATAATAATAACGAAAACATCACAAGTTAATGTCATAATAAGGGAAATCGATTAACTGCCAACTCCTTGGATTTCCCAACAAAACCATATAACAACATTCATCTAGTAGTTATAATCTTCATCAAACACAGGTCCACAAATTACAAGTTCTCATTTATATAGCATGTAAGGATGCACATAACCAAAATAGCATCGAGTGCAATCCATGTATGAATTGAAAATACATCTACAAATAGGCTCTAGATGGCCTCTACCATCCAAAAAAATCATGCTACAACAAATACCTACATATCATCAATATTATTGCCTATCTTGGGATCTTTGTCGTTAATATCACCCTTTAAACATTAACATAAGATAGAAAAAATGTAGCATGTCAAGTCAAGATTTTGTTTGAGTGATGGGTACATTTTTAGTAGGGTCATGATAGAGGAGTTCGACAACCAATGTCACTAACATCAAGGTACATAGAGGGCTTGGTGCTCTTGATTAAATATGAGTTCCATACCCTAGTATATGGCAAAATATGGATTTTGAGTGCGATCTAAAATTCTACTTTCTCTATATGAAATCCAATGAGGTTGGAACCCCTCTCAAACATTTTGAGTCATTTCACAGTAACGTTAAAAATTTAGGTAAAAGGACGACTTTTACGTTAAGAATTTAACATTACCATAAATTGCATATTAGCACGAGGGCCATAGGATTGAATATATGCTTCCCCACTCAAAAACTCTTGTTTCTTTGAAAAACAATTATGTTTGGAACATTTTTGTGAAAGAAAATTGCGAAGAAAGCCAAGGAGCGAATTTTTTTTGTGGGAGCGCGCTCCCGAAATTCGCTACTGCACGAAGCACGCTTGGGGAGTGGATTCAAGGGGGGCGGGGGGGTCGCTCCCCTGCAGCCCTATGCCATCCATTTCCACCCTCTTCTTTTTGTAAGATACATCCTATATTTACAAAACAATATTTAAAAAATTAATAGAGGGTATATAGAGAAGAGATCATATCCTCTTCTACATGGTGGGATGAAGTCTGCCATCAACTTCTGGCCTAAGGAGCCCATTTCCAGTGTCTAAAGTATTTACAATCCAATGCTAGTAATAAAGAACTTCACTTTAAGTTTAATATTTACTTTTCATTTTGGCATAATATCTCTTCTGGAAATTATGTCATGCTAATTGCAGATTGTACTTGTGCATGATTAAAAAGAGCGTTCAGCATCTCCCCCTACGAAGGCAATGGAATATAACGCTTCTTGATACAAATTAGCTTTAGGGGGGAAATATTGTATTGAAAATGGTTGATGTGGCAAGTGTTGGTTAGGACGCTTAAATATGGAATCAAAAGAGAAGTTTGTAAGTTTGATAGTTCAACTCCCTTGTTTTGGGGTTTTCTATATATATATATATATATATATATATATATAAAGACAGAGAGAGAGAGAAAGGATTGACTCTCAACAAGGCACATGCAGTGTTGATAATATCGTTCTCAGCAAAATATTGGCGAGGGTCCTGAAAACATCTTTTTGGAAATATCGGCAAATCATCAGAAAATATAGGCAAACATAAAAATAATTTTTTTCAGATTTTTAAACATATAAAGCAATAATGACATTTAGCCGAGATTTTTAAAATATCGCAATATTTAGCCGAGATTTTCAAAATATCACGATATTTTCAAATCTGAAAATATTGCGATATTTACCTGCTAAAATATCGTTGGCCTGAAAATCGTGTGATATTCATGACATTTCGTGAAATATCGCCGATATTATCAACATTGGGCACATGTATGATATCGGTATGTTTTGACATACAATTTGGATGTTGGTAATTGTGAGTTTGCATTTGCCATATCTAAATATTACTAGTGACATTTATAAGTGTTGAAAACTTGAAAATACCAACAAGAAGTCCCAGATGTGGAGAACATAGACTTGACCCTAATTCCTCATCAAACTGCAATATGGACCATAAGGAGGAGATATGTGTAATGAACTTTGTCCAATGGCGAATCAAGCTTATTATTACTTGAAGAATGTTGCATGCAAGATGGGATATGAATGGAAATAACTTAGTTGTTCTTGTTAACTGTAACTCCTGCAAACACAAGACTGTTTCATGAGCTTGAAATGTGTTATAGTCAGTGCAGGCCTCGAGGAAATTAAGAAAAAAAGCTAGCTTGTTCAATCATAGAACCAATCATGCAATTGACAGCACCACTCCATGTTGCAAACTAAAGTGATTGTATGACCTTGAGGGCAGAATCTACTCCCATTGCTAAGGGCAAGGTAGTCTGTCAAGGTATCTTATCTATATATGCTGGCATGAAACCCAACTTGGGATGGTAGTATTGGAAGTAATCCAGTTTGGTTTAGCTACAAGTTCCCATTGGTTTTCAAGCATTCCCAGTACCAGCCACGTTTATTACCCAAAGGAGTTCCCAAAGCCTACAATAGATGTCAACCCATGTCAGATATTCCAGATCAAATCTAAATCCAAACCCCTAATACATGCACACTAATGCTCTAGTAGGTGTGATGGGCAAGAGAAACATAGCGGTATATTAGAAAATACAAGTGTATTGGACAAGAGATAAGTAGCAGTAAAATAGAAATAAGAATTGTTGAATCTTGTATATAGGCCATCCTTTTGGGCTACGAAGAACAATTCAAGATGAACATCTACTTATTTTGCAATACAGTTTGAAATGATTCCAACTTAAAAGCTCACAGACAGGGAAAAGAATGATTTTTATGATGTAAAAGAGAAAGTTGTGCCATAAAATCAAAAAAGTAGAGATCTTCAATAACTCACCCACTTCAGAGGTCCTTGTGTATTATTTCCAACATCATGCATATACATATCACCAAAAATAGATGGATGAAAGATAGCCGACAGAAGTGCAGCTATAGGTGCAACCCTCCGCTTATTGCAATCAGAGCAGGCGGTCCAAGCAGACTGCACCAATGACCACATAATCTGCAGAGTGCAATGCAGTGCCAAGAATTGACAAAAATCCATCCAGTCTAAAGAACATATCATATCACAGCCAACATCAAAAACAGGTTCAAACTAGTAAAACAGTTGCATAGAAACACAGGATTCCCTTCCTTGAAAGTAAAAAAAACACGTGCTGTTGTTGGTTAAATTATGCTAGCAACAAAAAATTTAATTTTTACAGAATATTGAAAACAAGTTTTACAGAACAGGGTGAAATCACACATGATAAACTGTAAGCACTGATACCATTTGGTAATCCCAGGAAAACAATAACAAATTTGGATTGAGGGTCCAGTAGGAAAAAGGCCCATTCTTTCAAACAAACATGACTAAATGGGTCATTATCTATGTAAGTAAATTCAAACTGAATATCTCACTTAGGTTCTGAACTGGCCACGGATACTACAAGAAGGGTTTTTTAATAGAAGTTCTAAGATCCTTGAATTTTAAAATACCTCATTAAAACCCATGGAATGGTTTTAAACAATAATGGAATTTCACTATTTTCAGTGCCTCTACGATTTGAAACATTTGAGATTTGAAAATGTTGCAATTTCACATGGATAAAAAAAACATGAAATACCAAAAGAATTCAAGGATTTAGCAACTATATTGCACATGATTCCGAGATACAGAATAAGAATTGAGACCTCTTGGGCCAAAGAGGACATTTATCACTGACCTAAACCCTCAAGAGTAGGTCCTTTCTACAGAGAAAACATTGCACCATATAGTACACTGTAAAATTACGCCTTTGATAAACTTAGCAGATCTCTATCAGCAAGAATAGGAAAAAATTATATATTGGAATCTGTGTTTTAAAACTAGGCCAGTCCGAATCGGATTCAACCTGGTAGACCGAGCCAGACCCCTACCCGGGTCGGCTAGGTAGAAAAACCAGTCCATTACCAAACCAGCCAAGTCAGACACTGATTGGGCTAGTTCAGTAACGGACCGGCCAGTTTGGCTGAGCCCATATTAAACCGGCCGAGCTATTCCGCAGGGAAAAAAGGCGGCAACTTGGACTTCAAATTCAAATTTTTTTGGTTTTTTTTTTTCCTTAATGCCTCTACCCCTCTCCCAAGCCTATAAAAGTGACCCAACCCCCTCACATTTACTGAAAGCTATCTCATTGCATTCGTGTGAGCATTTGTGAAGAGTTTGTGAAGAGTTGGAGTTGGTTTTTGGAGCAGTAGTGAGGAGGAGCCATGGGTTCCCCGTCTGACTCTAATTCGGAGTCTAAACCAGATGATCTTGCCTTGTTTAGCAGTAGTGACTAGTGATGTTTTGTTGAAGAGGCCATTTAGAGACTCCCTGGTTATGTGTTTTTGTTCTGATCTCTATATATTACATGTATTGGACAGTGCATTAGGTATCATTTTGATATAATAGATATATTCATGAGCATACTTTTATCATATGATGTCTTCTCTCTATATTTCAATGCTTTGAGTTTGGAAACATGAATGAAAATCTTTAAAAATATGTTTTTTCATAATAAAAAAAAATATTTAATGTATTTTTTACAACGACCGAGTCAATGAAATCAACTAGGCCGAGTGAATACCGAGTCGGAGTCAACCCTCTGCCGGTTCCAAATCCGAGTCGGAGTTTTAAAACTATGATTGGAATATACTAGTTGCATTGTCTACTGTCTCAACAAAAGAGAAATATCAACCAATCCAAACCTCAACTTTCTTTTGGTTGTGAACACTATTATCTGAAGGCACTCGCTTTAACAAACCCCAATTCATCACCCATCTCACAGTTCTCAAAATGGGAAGAATGGAGTCCTCATCAGCAATTTCCAAGCTGCATCAAAGAACCCAATATTAAAAGTAGATTTAATAGCCAAAGCCAACGGTAAGTTCCTATCTCAATTTTTCTATAAGAAACTATCCGAAATGTTCATATATGTAGAACTGATAGAAATACACATTTGCAATAAAAGATACAGTCATGTTGCTGATTCAAAACCTTAAGGATGTGAAATGGCATAAACAAAGTGACAACCCTCTAATTCAAAGTACTAGAAAGAATGAAAATATGAGAGAAAATAATGTCCACAAGAAATGAAAAGCAAAGAATGTAACCACAGATATGCCTGAAATAAGAAACAACAGAAAAAGTAATAGAGTATAACTATCATGATTCATTAACGTGTCAGCTACAGAGACAGTTTATCTAACGACCTCAAATGATAAAATGATCGATGTGATGTGGGTCTGGTACAAGAACTAAGCTTCTTAAATCTGATGGTGAAAATATTAAGCCTATCGGCTTGAAATCCTGGAAAGGATGTTTTGCAAAGGGGACTTCATACCATAAAACGAAAAAATCCCTATTGTTATGAGAAAACACCTTAGTATCTAATTAACAATCACAAATCCCTATTATTTGTAACATTATGTAAAGCAGATCTTGTATTCAATATAACTCAGAACAGAATGCACATTATTAAAAATGCATACATAAACAATGTACATGATATATAGTGTATACTTTTGTCATAAAGTCAGGATAAATGACTTAGGCAGAGTTTTTTTCTAAATAAAATGATATACAGCCCACAGGGGGCAGCTCAATTGGCAAGGCCGTGTCATGAAGTGTTATGTATACTATCAGATCCAAGGTTCAAATCCCTTCTGATTAAACCGTGTCGATGGGAAAGGCATATCTAGGCACCTAGAGGTTATAGTGGTAGCATTCAGAATCAACACCACATCGCACGAGTATGAAACCAGCCCAATAGCCAATTCCTCTAGTCACAAAAAAAAGTAATATAATCATGACTTAAGTTATTGCGCCGAGAGGTGCTCTATATCCCAGTACTAGGGAGATGTTGTCACGTTGGTGTTATTTTTAATACCGTTACATTAAAAAATAATAAAAAAATAAAAAAATAAAGTCATCTCATTAAAAAATACTGTGGGGAAGATTTCTCCATGTTTAGTGATGCAGAAAGCCTTCAGACAGCTTGAAGAGCACAGAGGTGAACTCACAAAATACAGATACAGATTGTTTGAAAGATAAGGATCTGCCAAATTGTTTGAAAGGTCAGGATCCAGATATGGGGAAATGACATATAAAATAGAATAAAGATATATATTTATACTCATCAAAAAAAACAGTGAACCAAAAACACAGAAGATTTAGATCTCTAAATATATTTCAATCCAGATTGGTCTCACAAAGTCAGAAAAGCAGATTGCTATATTGAAAACACAGATTTGTGTGTTAGAGTAAAAGTTAATATTTTTAGGGTCCCATGCTTTCTCCATCTTTAATATTATGTTATTTAATGTGCCATTTTGAAACTTTGATTTTCTGGGAGGATCCACCTGACATTTCCAGCAACTAGCAAATAGATCCTGAGCAGATCCTCCAGGACTTCCAAACCAGAAATCTATCGCAACCGAATCTACATACAGATCTGTGGAACAAAGATCTTGGATCTGACAAAGGTGAATTTGTTAACCCATAATTAAAATGCCCTAGGCTGATTTATAAACTTTGGAATTCATTATAGACATGGATGATTACAATGGGGTTGATGCTAGTCAGATGAACCAACAAGTTAATTAAAACAGGTATAAACATGGTTATGTGCATGTGTTACCATTAAAATAATATGAATCTATTTTGGTGTGCCTATGGTTGACAACATGTTCAGTGCATCACCTGAAGGGTTAATGTGAAATTCCAGCTAGGTTGAAGGGAGGAGATCTGAGTAACCGAAGTTGGTCATCCTATGCCCATAGATTCATGACAAGGAGTGGACTAAAGTCAAAAATCATAGTTGTTTAGTGGGGTAGTGATGGAAACATACCACTAACTTTTGGAGCAGGGTCTGTAGTTGGAGTTTTGGAAGTTAAACATTTCACTTTCTGTAATAACGTGCAATTGTCCACTGCACAGACAATGCATTGCCTTGATGATGACCCTCCAATAGATAATTGAGTAGGTAGGCATTGCACACTATCCCTATGTGTTCTATTCTAATCTGCATTTGAGGTGAAAGGAAACTGAGTCTCTGACATATGGTTTACTTGGAGTAACTGAAATTATAATATTGTAATAATTTTCCAGGTGAAACTGAAAACACAATCTATACAATTTTGTAAGAAGTAAAGCCAACCATTGGAGTGGGACTTGTCTTTTCTCTTGTAAGCAATCCTAAGAATGCACACAGTTTCATTGTTGCATTAATCAAGTCCTGGCTACTGTACCCTCACTGCATACCTGTCAGCTGCATCAAAAATAACATTCTCCAAAATTGCATCGGAAACTGCACTGTCTGCACTGTCATCATGGTCTGGCATTCCTGAACAAGGATTTACAGATCGCCGACAAATTGACAAGAAAGAATCCAAGCAACACCACTGCACAAAGACATTAAATATAATGTAAGATCTCATGTTGAAAATAACTAATGTAACTCCTCAAATAGTGAACCATAGTGGTGTCAATTACAAGTTTTCATTTACGAGGTTTTCAACAAGTTAACTTCCAAGTTACTCCAGTTTAAAACAATAGAACCCTCTTTTCCATTGGTATTTCACAAAGAAATAGCCCTATTTATATCACATTTCACATTTTGCAACATGCCATAAATTTTCTCCTCACAAAATACGTTGGAATGCAGAACACATTAAAAGGAAAACAAATAAAGAAAATACGATAATAACATAAATTAGTTTCACAACTTTGCATGTCCAAGGGATGATATCCATATGGCATGATATCTAACAAAAGAATAACACTATCTACCTAAGAAACCGGATTCGTCCAAACCCCTTGGCGTGTCCCAAATCCCACGAATCGGACACGATTTGCTGGGACACGTGTCCCATGAGCGTGTCCGACATGTCCTAGAGAGTGGGATTTGAGGGACACACAAATCCCAACAGCGTTCCCAGCGTGTCTCGATTTTGGGACACATGTCCCCGAAAAAAAGTGTGTCGCACGGCTAATAAAGCCCAAATTGGACTCATTTGGCACTCATTCTTGAGTGTGTCTTCTGCTGTGAGTGTGTGGGAGCTTGTAGCAAAGGGTTTGGGAGCATTTTGGAGGCCATTCAAGCAACAGGTAAGTTCATTTTGCTTCTATTTTTTTTTGCATTTTTATTACAGCAGTTTGCATGTGCCTTTTTTTACAAGTTTGTGCATTTTTTCTTTATTTTTTTACAGCATTCATCGCTCAATCAAGGGCAGCAGGGAAGGGGAAAAGGAAGGGGAAGAATGTCCCTGTTGTCACCCAGATTGTACAGGCACCACGACAACTGCTCAGGGCGGGTGTTGTCACTGTGATCCCCACCCACTTCGTTCTACTTTTCTCCCAACAGGGGGCTATGGGGGGTAGTCCCTATGGAATGAGGTGAAGGAAAACAAGTTGGGAATCAACTTGTTTGGGAGACACGGATGAGTGGCCTAGCCACTTGGTTATATTTGAGCAAGATTATTAATTAGATTGGATTTTCATGTATGAGACCAGTGCCTAAATGGGATCACAATTCTTGCTTATTGTAAATTGAAACCAAGTGACTGGATGGACACCCACTGCTTGAATGATTAACTAACCTATATGATGTGCAAGTCCTAGGACCTATGTGAGATGCAGTGATCTTGGTTAATTTTAACTATATGCCTAATCTAAGTAGAACCCAACACCTAACTGTTTAGAGAAACAATCCTCAAAGTAATTTGTGAAATGGAAGCCAATGGGAAGCAGGGAGTGCCCTGATTAACGATACCTCTCCTTGTGTTCCACTAATCCAGTGCCTTCGACGCTGTAGAGACTGTGGCTCTGACGACTGCAAGGTCATTGTATTAGCCACTAAGAATAATTGAATCTCTCAAGCTAGTTTGAAAAGGGTTGCCTTAGGGGTCAATCAACCTAGCATATGCTAGGAGGTAAATACTTAATGCAGGCTAGATCCTAGAATGCTTATACAAGATGATGAGTGAAGTGATCTTGAGTTAAGGTTTTTTATGTTATTCAAGTACTAAATGTGAATTATCTTAAAGCAAGAGTACTTAACAATATGGAGATAACAATCTTAAACAAGATAAATGCTAACAGATACAAGTGCAAACTTCAACTAGAGATCAATCCACGAGATGCTTAACCAAAGCTATTCAAGAAGATTCTTATGCCAAGTACCACAATGCCAATTAGATCTTAGATGTTCAGATTACAATTACCAAAGGTGATTCCAAACAAGATTATGTATGATCTCATCACTCAATGGCAATTATTAAGAGGAACTCAATCAGATCCACAAAACACCAATATTCCCAAGAGACTTAACACCAAGATGATTTATGATTCAAGTGCTTTTAGTGATTGAGCCTATTAGATGTGAAATATGAATTATTATATCACATTGTTGATTTTTGTAGCATCGGAAAGTGTTCCAATTCTCAAAAATTGTGAGGCTTGGACATCAGTATTCTAGAGAACCCACAAATTGTTTGTGGAAATTCCACTCGTTTTATGTTTTATTAAAATAATTAATTATTTTAATGTAGACGAGAAATTAAATAATTAATGGGCATTAATAAAACAGAGTGTGAATCTTCTAGAGAGCGAAGATCAAGTCAAGTTTTAATCTTAGCCATTGCTTAGACTTCAAATCTGGGTCGTTGACTCATCAATGAGAAGATTGTTGAGATTTTGTGTATTTGGGGTAGCATCAGTTGTGCTCTAGGTCCCAAATTTAGAGGAAGGACTAGAGTACACTTGATCTACAAGACACAGAAATTGATTTGGGAAATTTCATCTGGTTTAGGAGATATTAAATTAGTTAATTATTTTAATGTATTTCCTAAGTTAAAACTTAGGGAACTTAAATAATTAAAGTGAATTTAATTAAACATGTCATGAAATTGTCTTAAGTCACACGGATCAAGTTTTCTTTTAATCTTAGCCATTGATTCAAGATATGATCATTGTTGTTCGTTTCCCAACAAGAAAATTATAAAGGAAAGGCTTGGAGTCATTTGTAAAGACACACAGAGGCAGAGCATTGAAGCTAAGCTGAGATTCTAGGACAGGGTTTGCTAAGAATACTCAGAAGTGTTTCAGCTGCAGAGAGGGGAATTTAGGCCAAGGGGATGATATGATCCCGGGGTCTAGAATACACTAGAGGCAGAGATCAGTTCAAGAACAGCACAAAAGAGGAGAGCAGTAGCAGCAGCAAGGACAGCGTAGTCCCTCCAAGGACAGTGTGATTTTCAGCAGGAAACCCACAGAGGGTTACGCAGAGACCCTAAGGGCCAGCGTAGTAACGGCGTCACCCAGTCTGGGGTAAAGGAGTCTCTTCCAGAGCAGCGCTGAGGGTTTGAGGGGCTTCAGAGGCTAACGCAGAGGCTTTCAGGGGCAGCACTGGGGTTTCTAGGCCCTAATCTTGGCTGAGTTCTGTAAATCCCATTTGAGGGTGTGGATCAGTCATTATTTTGGCCCTAGATCAGCCAGTGAGTTGTAGATCTAGTATATTCTTTGTCGGAATTTCCAGATCTGGAACCCATATTAATGTATTCAGAAATATTCTTAATAATAAAACCATCCAGTAGCCAGAGACCGGTTTTCCCGCATTGGGTTTTTCCAAGGACTATTTGTCCAGAAATAACTATCACTTTGTCTATGTGCATGAACTTATTCTAGATCTGGATTGGTAGAGATCTGTTATGTGTTTTGCTTCGATTTTAACTTGAATTTATTCAGTTAATAACTTGACTAAGTAGGAGGAGCATAACCAGATTAACAGTAATAATTTCTGCATAAAGTGTAAGGATTCAGGAATTTCTACATGGTATCAGAGCAATTGCAGATCTAGGAGGGTCACCAGCAGAAGAGACTGAAAGTTCTAGCTGCAGGAAGCAGCAGAAACGCAGATCTAAAGGGGCAGCGCAGTTATCAGAGGCAGATTCACGCAGAGGGAAGGGTGACGTAGTCTAGCACTGTCTCTTAGCAAGCCCACGCAATTACTGCGCAGAGGCAGTTCAAAAACAGCGTTGGTTTGGTCTGAAGCCAGCCAGTGTGATTCAGATCTGAATCTGTCAAATCCAGAAAAGACTGCAGAAACGTTGCAGAAATTCAGTAGGTGCTGGTGGGGTTAATTTTCTGAAGTTTTCAGATTTTAGCCTTAGCACAAGTGACAAAGAGCGGGAGGAGATCAGCTTCTCAGAGAGTTTCTAGCCAAAAGAAACTTGCAGTTTGATCATAGGATCAAAGAAGAAATTGAATCATAGCTGATTTGGTAGATCTCCAAGGAGGGAAATTAGTTGTCAAAGGGAGCAGAAGGTGCCTGTTTCACCAAGGGCCTTAGATCCATTTCTCTAGAAAAGAGAAAACGAAGTTCTAACACATTATGAGCAGATGGCTCCTCATGGACTATGTGATCAGGATAGGCTGTATGGCCTCTCAAACTTTTCAGTTTGGAAGGCAAGGATCCTGATAGTCCTTGAGGCATACAATCTAAGAGACCATGCAGAGCAAACTCTGGCCACACCGACAGATCTGGATCTCCTTTGGAAGCATAAGGAAGCTGTTGGGCATGCCAAGGGATTGATTATGGATGGTATCAAGGACCATATTGTACCACACGTAGCTAAGAAGAAGACAGCTAACGAGATGTGGAAGGCCTTGACTTCTCTGTATGAGGGAAAATTTGTCCAAAGAAAGATGTTGTTGGAGACTCAGATGAGGTTATTCATGATTACCAAGGGAGAAGACATGGAACATTTTCTCTTCAGATTGCAGTCAATCAAGGATAAGCTGACTGCACCGGGTGCAACGGTGGATGATGATGTGATAGTCAGGACTACCCTCAATGCAGTCACAGATGAGTGGGAAACTTTTGTCCAAAGTATCTTAGGCAGAGCAGACCTCCCAGATTGGGACAGCTTGTGGTCAATTCTGCGTCAAGAAGAACTCCGTAGATTCACCAAGAGGTAGCACGGCCCTGCATTCAGCAAAGTGAAGAAGAAAGATGAGGAAGACGCAGCATTGGCATCAAAGAAGCAGCCAAAGAAGAACAAGGATCTTTCAAAGATCAAGTGCTTCCAGTGTAGTGAAATGGGACATTTTGCCAGCAATTGTCCGGAGAAGAAAAGGGATAAGGAAGCATCTTCTTCCAAAGAAGTTGTGGCAGATGATGGGTCAGGAGATGATGCAGCCATGACTGCTCATGAACCACGGAGGTGAGGTGACATGGATATGTAGAGGAGCTACATGAAAGTGAGGCGGGATCCTTGAGCATCTCATCTCTTGGATCACATGCGAGCTACGACAGCCTTAAGACAGTAGTGGGACAAGTGGATCAATGGGTGCATAGATCACAGATGAAGTAGGCAAAGGCAGATCTGAAGACTAGAAGAAGCAGCGCAGAGCAGAGCTGCTTACGCAGTGCTGAACTGCAGCAGTGTAAAAGGCTTCAGAGGGGCAATGCAGTGCAGCAGCAGCGTGATAGATTTCAGCACAAGGGGCTGATGTGACTTCAGTAGTGCAGAGGGAGTCTGATTACGGAGGCAGATCTGTAGTTGTGCATCGTTGTTTAGATGCTAGCACAGATTTGTAGCCTATGGAGCTTCAGTGATGAGGATGCAGCCCATCAGACTTGTTTATCAAATATTGGATAGAAGATTTAGTTGTTTCTCTCAACAACTGAAGTTGCAATGCAGCAAATCAGCAGTGGAAGTGCTATGAGCAGCACAGATGCAGCATATTGAGAGGGAGCTGTAGTGCAGAAGTTGTAGTGGCAATGGCAAAGTCATGGGCAGCAATGCAGAGTTGAGTGGCAGCAGGCCAAGCATCAGCAACACAGAACCAGTGCCCAAAATCATGTAATTCATAATTGTGATGTATTGCTAGAGCACACCCTTGATGCTAAGAGGGAGTGTTGAGATTTTGTGTATTTGGGGTAGCATCAGTTGTGCTCTAGGTCCCAAATTTTGAGGAAGGACTAGAGTACACTTGATCTACAAGACCCAGAAATTGATTTGGGAAATTTCATCTGGTTTAGTTGATATTAAATTAATTAATTATTTTAATGTATTTCCTAAGTTAAAACTTAGGGAACTTAAATAATTAAAGTGAATTTAATTAAACATGTGATGAAAGTGTCTTAAGTCAGACGAATCAAGCTTTCTTTTAATCTTAGCCATTGATTCAAGATTTGATCATGGCCGTTGGTTTCCCAACGAGAAAAGTATAAAGGAAAGGCTTGGGGTCATTTGTAAAGACACACAAAGGCAGAGCACTGAAGCTAAGCTGAGTTACTAGGGCAAGGTTTGCTAAGAATACTCAGAGGTGTTTCAGCTATTGAGAGGGGAATTTAAGCCAAGGGGATGATCTGATCCCGGGGTCTAGAATACACAAGAGGCAAAGATCAGTTCAAGGACAGCACAAAAGAGGAAAGCAGGAGCAGCAGCAAGGACAGCGTTATTTTCAGCAGGAAACCCTCAGAGGGTTACGCAGAGACCCTAAGGGGCCGCATAGTGACTACGCACCCAGTCTGGGGTAACGCAGTCTCTTCCAAAGCAGCATTGAGGGTTTGAGGGGCTTCAGAGGCTGATGCAGAGGCTTTCAGGGGCAGCACTGAGGTTTCTAAGCCCTAATCTTGGCTGAGTTCTGTAAATACCATTTGAAGGTGTGGATCAGTCATTATTTTGGCCCTAGATCAGCCAGTGAGTTGTAGATCTAACATATCCTCTGTCGGGATTTCCAGATTTGGAACGCAGATTTGTGTATTCAGAAATATTCTTAATAATAAAACCCTCCAGCAACCAGAGACTGGTTTTCCCGCATTGGGTTTTTCCGGGGACTATTTGTCTAGAAATAACTGTGTCACTTTGTCTATGTGTGCATGAACTTGTTCTAGATCTAGATTGGTAGAAATCTGTTATGTCTTTTGCTTCGATTTTAACTTGAATTTATTCAGTTAATAACTTGTCTAAGTAGGAAGAGCATAACCAAATTAATAGTAATAATTTATGCATAAAGTGTAAGGAATCAAAAATTTCTACAAAGATTATAAAAGAAGGCTTTAGGGTCATTTGGAAAGCAAGTCGGGCATACACTCAGTAACCCGAAGGAAGTCGATTCTGAAGGAATAAAATTCGATTTCAAAGGGAGAGTAGCAAGGCAGAGGAACTAGAGGGAGTCAGCAGTGACAAGGGTCAAGGAAAGAAGGACACAAAAGGCCGGAGAAGGCAGCACAGAGAGCTCACACAGATTGACGCAGTCTCAAGGAGGCACTACAGAGTGACATGTAGAGGGACACAGAGGGAAATTGTGAGTCTTCCGAGTGTCAGAAAATCTCCAAAGGGTTCGTGAGAATTTATCTCAAGTGTTTTATAAAGAAGTCTGCCAGTCTTTTCCTTGTAAAGAATTTCATTGCTGAAGAATATTATATAAACCCTCATCTGTTGCACAGGTTTTCTCGCATTGGGTTTTTCTGGGGACAATTGTCCAAAAATAAGTGTGTCTATGTGATTGATTCTTATGCTTGTATTTCTTACTATTCTATTCTCTGCATATACTTGAGTGAATGCTGCAGTAGTATTTATTTCAAAATTTACTAGAAGAATTCTGTAAATAATGTATTGGAAATAATAGGTAGGAGAAATAAATCTATCACTATAGAAGTATTTCCAAGATTGAAATCTTCACATGGTATCGAAGCAAAGATGAGTAACAGGAGCAGAGAACCGACAATGGAACGTAGATTAGACATTACTGCAACAGCAACTCGAAAGGGTTCACACAGTTCTCCAGAGAAGAAGGAAAGCATGAAAGAATAGACAGATATATTGACAAGGGGGCTTCTGTCAATATATTGGAAGAAGAATTTGCTTGTGTCAAGCTTTGCTTCTCCTGAGATCTGATATATTGACAAGGGAGCTTTTGCTCACATGATGGGAATGCGAGAATGTTTCTCAAGCTACCAAGAAGAGCAGATGAACTTTAAAATCACCATGGACAATAAGACGACATGTAACCCTATTGGAAGAGGTACCAAAGTACTTCAAACAGAAGCTGGTAACAAGCTTTGAGCCACCAATGTGTTGCATGTGCCTGGTTTGGGCATGAACTTACTCTCTGTGTCACAGCTTCAAAGCAAAGGCTATGACGTTTACTTCATTGGCAATAAAGTATACGTCAAACACTCGAGTTGGAAGAAGAAGGCACAAATTGGAGTCGGGAGCAATAAACTCTACAAGTTATAGCTCGAATCCCCAATGGCACTGATAGGCAACACTGATGAAAAAGATTTGAATGAGCTATGGCACAGGAGAATGGGGCACTTGCACCATGGGGCGTTAAGAATTCTCAAGAAGACTGTCACGAGAGTTCCTGAACTGAGCACCAAGGAGACAATGTCTATAGAGGGTGCATATTGGGAAAGTATGCCAAGGCAGCGTACCATAGAAGCAGCAATAGTGCTAAGAGTGTGTTGGGCTTAATCAACTCAGACATCTGCGGACCAATGTCCACTAGAGCTCTTAGTGGTGCCGAATATTTCGTCAGCTTTATTGACGACCATTCCAGGAAGACCCGGATCTACTTTCTGTAGACCAAGGATGAAGTCTTTGATCGATTCAAGGAGTTTAAAGCTCTGGTGGAGAATCTGACAGGAAGGCGGATAAAGAAACTGCGATCAGACAATGGTGGAGAATACATTGATAAAGACTTCACAGAGTTCTACGCAAGGGAAAGCATCATAAGGGAGTGGATCGCTCCGTATAATCCAAAGCATAATGGAATTACATAGAGAAAGAATAGAACTATTGTCGAAGTTGCAAGGGCAATGTTGTATGATCAAGACATGCCAAAATTCCTGTGGGCTGAACCTTGTAATACAGTTGTCTACGTACAAAACAGGATTCTTCACAATGCATTGGGTAAGTTCACTCCCAAAAGTGTCTTCACTAGCAGGAAGCCTAAAGTGAGCCACTTTAGGATCTTTAGTAGTGCGGCATTTTGTCATGTGCCCGAAGAGAAGAGGAAGAAACTGGATAAGACTGTCGAAAAGGGATATCTGGTGGGATATAGCGAGAACGCAAAGGCTTACCGCATTTACATTCCTGAGAACAAGAAGATTGTAGTACGGCGGGATGTGAAGTTCATGGAGGAAAGGGCCTTCATGAAATCCCGGGAGATGCCTTCTACTACGCAATATGAGGAGGATCCGTTGGTCCAACCACAACGACCTACGAAGGGTAATACGAGTGCCTCTCCAAGGCATGGGGATCCAAGGGATACATCTCCCGAGGACTTGCAGGAAGGAGATCAGGTAGATCCACCCACTACCAGTGGTAGGACGAGCAGGGAATTACGACAAATTATGAGGGACGCAGAAGAGTTCGTCAGAGCCCCCAGAAATGAGAAGAGGCAGCACAGGAAACCTGAAAGGTACCAAGCTTTGGTAGCAGAGGTTGGGGAACCCTCTAGTTTTCAGAAGGCAGCTCAGCACCAGTTATGGGCCAATGCAATGGTGGAAGAATACAACTCCATCATGACAAATGATGTCTGAGAAGTGGTTCCCAGGCCTCGGGACAGATCAGTTGTAGGTTCGAGATAGATCTACAAGATCAAATATGTTGCAAATGGCAGCATCTAGAAATTTAAAGCCAGGTTTGTGGCTAAGGGGTATGCTCAGAAAAAAGGGATAGACTATGAAGAGACCTTTGCCCCAGTAGCCGAATATACTTCTATCAGATCCGTGATATCCCTTGCTGCGCAGATGGGATGGGAGATTCACCAGATGGATGTCAAGACTGTGTTCTTGAATGGGATGATAGAAGAAAAAGTATATAATGAACAACCAGAGGGCTTTGAGACGCATGAGCATAAAACTCATGTGTGCAGGCTCACGAAGGCCTTGTATGGATTGAAGCAAGCCCCTAGCGCTTGGTATGGTTGAATTGACAGCTACTTGCAAAAGATGGGATTTGTCAAGAGTGACGCAGATCCCAATCTCTACTATCTGAGAGTAGGGGATGAGCCTCTGATACTGGTGTTGTATGTAGATGATCTATTTCTGACAGGATCATCTAGGCTCATCAAGGATTGCAAGGAGAATTTAGCTGTAGAATTTGACATGAAGGATCTAGCACTGATGCATTATTTCTGCGGTCAGAATTTTGGCAGCAAAAGGGTGAGATCTTCCTTGGTCAAGGAAGGTATACAACAGAAATTCTGAAGAGGTTGCAGATGGAGAACTGTAGACCCGTGGCTACTCCAATGATTGCCAACTAGAAGAAAATTGACACGTCCGAAGATGATGAGGTTGATCCTACTTTGTATAGGCAACTCATAGGATCTCTGATGTATTTGGTCAACATGAGACCAGGCATCTGTTATGTTGTCAAGACTCTTAGCCAATTCATGGTGGAACCAATAAGGGCTCACTGGGCAGCAACCAAACATGTTCTCAGATATCTACAGGGAAGAGTCGAGCTTGGACTGAAATATACCCAAGGCAATGACATCGGGTTGAGTATTGATTTTTGTAGCATCAAAAAGTGTTCTAAGTCTCAAACTTTGTGAGGAGACTTAGACATCGGTATTCCAAAAAACCCAGAAATCGTTTGTGGAAATTCCACTCGGTTCATGTCTTATCAAAATAATTAATCATTTTAATGGAGACCCTAAGTCTAAACTTAGGGAAATTAAATAATTAAAGGGTATTAATACGACAAAGTGTGAATCTTCTAGAGAACGAGGATCAAGTCAAGTTTTAATTTGAGCCATTGATTAGACTTCTAATCTGGGTCATTGATTCATCAACAAGAAGATTATAAAAGAAGGCTTGAGGGTCACTTGGAAAATAAGCCTAGCATACACTTAGTACCAGAAGGAGATCGGTTCTGAAGAAACAGAATTTGATTTCAATAGGTGAGTTAGAGGGCGAACAGTTGCAGAAGCAGAAGGAGAAGAGGGAGTCAGCAGTGACTGAGCTCAAGGACAAAGGGATGCAGAGGGTCACAAAAGGCAGCGCAGTGAACCCACGCAGAGCCTACACAGAGTGACGCAGTCCAGCGTAGGGACTGCATAGAGAAACACACAGACAGATACAGAGGAAGTTAGAGGCTCTTCCGGGTGTCAATAAATTGTCGGGAGGGGCCGGGAATTTTGTCTCAAGTGTTTTTTGATTATATCTGGTGGTGTATTCTTTGTAAAGATTCATTTGTTGAAGAATAATAGTAAAACCCTCATTTGTTGCACCAGTTTTCCCACATTGGATTTTTATAGGGACAATTGCCCAAAAATAAGTGTGTACATGTGATTGGCTTTTATGCTTATGTTCTTTACTATTTACTTCTCTTCATATATAATTGTGAATGTTGTAGTAGTATTTATTTCTAAGTTTACTGATAGGTTTCTGTAAATAACTTATTGGAGTAATAAGTAGGAGAAATAAATCTATCATTGCAATTGTAGATTTCTAGTTTGAAATTTTCACATTGATTGGGTTCACTGACGCAGATTGGGTTGGGAGCCCAGTAGATCGGAAAAGTACCAATGGGTACTGTTTCAGTGTTGGATCAGGAATGACCTCCTGGTGCAGCAAAAAAAAGAAATTCGTGGCTCTGAGTGTGAAAATTTATGAATCTTACACTTACGCAGAAATCTTATTGTTAGATCTGGTTATGCTCCTCTTACTTAATTAAGTTATTAAGCTAAAAATTTAGATTAATATCGAAGCAAAATACATAACAGACTTTCACCAATCCAGATCTAGAAAAATTACATGCACACATAGACAAAGTGACACAGTGATTTTCTAAACAGACTCTGAAAAACCCAATGCGGGAAAATCGGTCCGCTGGCTGCTAGAGGGTTTTATTATTAAGAATTTTCTTAATACAGCAAATCTGGGTTCCAGATATGGAAAATCCAACAGAGATAAATTAGAACTACAACTCAATCTCTGTTCTGAAGCCAAAATAATGACTGATCCACACCCTCAAACAGGATTTACAAGACTCAGCCAAAATTAAGTCCTAGAAACCCCAGCGCTGCCCTTGAAGCCCCTACATCTACCTCTAAAGCCCCTGTCCCTCAGCGCTGGCCTGGAAAAGGTTGTTTCCCCAGACCTAAGTTGCGGGGAAGCGTCCCCCCCCCCTTCGTTCCCGTTTCTGAAACGCGCTCCGTGGGGGAGCGTTTTGGGAGCGTTGGGAAACGCACTCCCGAAAACGCTTCCTGAGGGGAGCGTTTTTGGAAGCGCGTTTCCGAACCTGTTAAAACGCTCCCTGCCTTTTCGGGAGCATTTCCGGAAATGCTCGGGAGCGAACGCTCCCTAAGCGCTTCTGGCGTTTAAAAAACGCTTCGGGAGCGTTTTTTAAATGCCAGAAGTGCTCAGGGAGCGTTCGCTCCCGAACGCTCCTCGAAACAAAAAACACTTCCTGCTGGGCGGAAATTTTTTTCAATGAAAAAACGATTTGTTTAGGGCCAAAAATGGGTTTTAGGGCTGATGTGGAGGTAAGAGAAGCATTGACATTTCATGGTAATGTTAAATTCTTAAAGTAAAAGTGACATTTCCTTTATTTTTCATTTTCATCCTTTTACTTAAATTTTTAACATTACCATGAAATGACTCAAGATGTTTAAGAGTGGTTTCGACCTCATTGGATTTCATATGGAGAAACTAGAATTTTAGGTTTCACTCAAAATTCAGCAGACTTAATGGTTTTCGGGGTTTCATGGTTTGGGAATTTGCAATGTTTCCATTTGATTCTATCATGTGTAAGGGTATGATATTGGCATTTGATCAAGAGCATGAAGTCCTTTAAGAACCTTGATGTACCTTTCAATCAAAGGAAAACAACTGGTTAGGCATGCTAATCTTTTTCTACCGCATTTTAAGGTTGAGGAGATGAACCCTTCACTCAAACCAAAATCATTGGTTAGGCATGTTAAACTTTTTCAATTTCTATCATGTTATAAGGTTGAGCAATCCAAGTCGGAAGACTTTGAGCTAGATGATGTTTATGTATCTCTTGTTGATGATCCCATTTCTAGTAGCGATGAATCAATGATGAGTTTCATGAGAGACCATGTTGCTCGGTGATTTGTAGTTTTGATGTCTATTTTTGCTACTACTACTACTACTAAAGTTGTAGAGGAGTTTTAGGAGTCCTCAAACTTTGAGCCATATTATTTATGTAGCTGATGTTGATGATCCCTTGTCTAGTAGTGGTGATGATTTTGATCACGATGAGGAGTGATCATGTTGTTGATCACTAATATGTATCTTGTATTAGGCCAATGGCCTCATAGCTTGTAGCATTGTTTTTGGACTTTATGGGCCATTTGGAGCCTCATTGCTTATGTATTTTTCGATGATATGTATTGCACTCGGTGCCATTTTGATATATTCACCTTTGCACGGTATATAAATGAGCAAACTTTGCATATTTTATCTCTATTGGCTTGGAATCATGGTTGCAAATCTTAAAAATAGTTTTTTTTATTAAAAAATAATTATTTAATGTATATTTTTTTTAAACCAGTTCATTGAGATATGACCGCTCCCGATTAGACCGATTCCGGTTAGAAACCCGATTCATTAGGTCCACCGGTCCGGTCACCGGTTCGGTTTTAATAACTATGCTCACACAAATCCAGAAGTACAAGAGGGGTACATGAAGGCATTGGACAAGTTGGTACCTGACAGGGAGGAGTGTGCTAGATTGCGCCTTGAATTAGGCAAATACTTCAGTTGCACTGCTAACTTTGGTTCTTTCCATGCAATGGAAGACGGGGACAAATTTGATGCTATCACATGGTGGGAAGCATATGGCGGCATGGGACTTTTGCCAAAGTTGGCTAAAAAAGTTCTCTCACAGGTTGTGAACACTTCTTCTGCAGAGAGGTGTTGGAGCACCTACAACTTCATACACAATGTGAGAAGAAATAGGCTGAATGAAAACCAAGCTGAAAGCTTGGTTTATGTGCATTACAACTTGAGGTTGTTGAGCCATTACTGTGATCGGGCAAATGAGGATCAATCATACAGAGTCTGGGACAACAACCCAAAGGATGATAATTTGGAGGACGGCACGGTACATATGGAAGAATTGGAAGCATAACTTTTTAGGGATGATGATGAAGCATCAGCAACACCGCCACACACAGGGCCAGTCCCACCATCTACTGGTAGCAGTGCGGGTGCCAATGCCAGTTCTCGATATCACACTATTGTTCCTTTGCAGATCCAGCCTCCACCTTCTAGTCATGGTCGTGGTACTCCTGAGAGTACTAGAAGACCACCATTTCCTCGTGGCTCACAAAAATTAGACATTTCTCGTGGGCGTGGCAACGGGCCAGCCAGTAGATAAAATAGATTTGTTGTTTACTAGTCTTTTCTATTTGTTGTTGACAGTTGAACAGTTGAAACTTGGCTCTTTCATATATTTAATGACAATTTAAGTTTGAAGTTTGAATTTGAAAGGTGAAACTTTGAAGTTGGCATTTATAAGTTTACAAGTCATTATGAATTATGAATATGATGCTTCATGAAAGTTATATGGTGATAAATGAATCAATGATGATAAATGTTATATAATATCAATGATGATAAATGTTAAATATTGAATTTTGAAATCAATGAATCAATGATGATAAATGATATATATCAATGATGATAAATGTTATATATTGAAATTTGAAATCAATGAATCAATGACGATAAATGTTATATATCAATGATGATAAATGTATATTGAATTTTGAAATCAATGAATCAATGATGATAAATGTTAGATATTGAAATTTAAAATCAATGATGATAAATGTTATATATTGAATTTTGAAAGCTTAGAAATATTGAGATTGATGATTAGAGATAAAGTCAATATGTTGTATGCTTCCAACTTGTGGGTGGTTGATGAAGATTATAACTTCTAGATGATTGTTATATGATTCAATCTATGTTTTTATGTTTTTATGTCTAATTCATCATTCTACATGTTTTTGTTGTATATATGCATCAAAATATTAAAAATATTAAAAATATTAAAAAATATATATATATATATATATACTCGCGCTCGGTAGGAAGCTTTATAAAATGGCTCAGCTAGCTCTGTGTAACTTCAAGTAACCTTGCCCCAGACTGGGTGACGCAATCCTTATGCTGCCCCTTAGGGTCTTTGCATAACCCCTGAGGGCTACTAGCTAAATCATGTTGTCTTGGGAGGAACTGCGCAACACCTGCGTAGCACAGTTGTTGCCCTCTCTGCCTTTGCGTCTCATGCTTCTCTGCGCTGCCTCTCTGAGCTGATCTCTGCCTCTTGCTGACTCTAGACCCTGTGATCAGATCATCCCCTTGGTCTAAACTCCCCTCTCTGTAGCTGAAACACTTCTGAGAATTCTTAGCAAACCCACCCTAGAATCTCAGCTTGGCTTCAGTGCTCTGCCTCTGTGTGTCTTTACAAATGACCCCAAGCCTTTCCTTTATAATTTTTCTCGTTGGGAAACCAACGGCCATGATCAGATCTTGAATCAATGGCTAAGATTAAAAGAAAGCTTGATCTGTGTGACTTAAGACAATTTCATCACATGTTTAATTTAATTAACTTTAATTGTTTCATTTTCCTAAGTTTAGACTTAGGAAATACATTTAAATAATTAATTAATTAAATATCTCCCAAACCAGATGAAATTTCCCAAATCCCTTTTTGGGTCTTCTAGATCAAGTTTACTCTAGTCCCTCCACAAAATTTGGGAGCTAAAGCACAATTAATGCCACCCCAAATACACAAAATCTCAACACTCCCTCTTAGCATAAAGAGTGTGCTCTAGCAATACATCACACTATCCATTACAAGACTTTGAGTACTGGTTCTGTGTTGCCGATGCGTGGCCTACTGCCACTCAACTCTGCACTGTTGCTGCCATTTTGTATTGTTGCCCATGACGTTGCCACTGTCACTGCAACATTTGTACTGCAGCTCCCTCTCAATTTGTTGCATCTGTACTGCTCATAGCACTGCCATTGCTGATCTATTGCACTGCAACTTCAGTTGTTGAGAGAAACAACTGAATCTCTTGCCCAGTCTTTGACAGAACAGTCAATTGGGTTGCATCCTCATCACTGAAGCTCCTTAGGCTGTTGATCTGTGCTGGCATCTGAAAGATGATGCACAGCAACACCTCTGCATTGCGTAAGCAGACTCCCTCTGCACTGTTTAAGTCACAACAACCCCTTGTGCTGAAATTCCACACGTTGCTGTTGTGCTGCGTTGTCCTCCTGAAGCTTCCACGCTGCTGCAACTCTGCTCTGCGTTGCTAAAGTCACATCAGCCCCTACGTTGTTGTTGCATCTGTACTGTGCTTGTCCTTCCAGTCTTCAGATCTACCTCTGCTTCATTCGTGATCTATGCACCCACTCCTCCACTTGTCCTGCTACTGTCTTAAGGCTATCGTCACTCGCATGTGATCCAAGAGATGAGTTGCTCAAGGATCCCACCCTACATTCTGTAGCTCCTCTACAGATCCATGTCGCCCCACTTTCGTGGTTCATGAGCACTCATGGCTACATCATCTTTCGACCCATCATCTGCCAGAGTAGCCTTCCAAGAAGAATCTTCCTTGTCCCTTTTCTTTTGAGGACAATTGCTGGCAAAGTGTCCTAATTCACCACACTGGAAGCACTTGATCTTTGACAAATCCTTCTTCTTCTTTCCCTGCTGCCTCTTTGATGCCAAGGTTGCATCTTTTTCACCTTCCTTCTTCACTTTGCTCAATCCAGAGTTGTACTGCTTCTTGGTGATTCTGCGGAGTTCTTCTTGACACAAAATTGCCCACAAGTTGTCCCAATCTGGGAGGTTCACTCTGCCCAAGATACTTTGGACAAAGGTTTCCCACTCATCTGTGAAAGCATTGAGAGCAGTCCTAACCATCACATCATCTTCCACCTTAGCACCTGTTGCAATCAACTGATCTCTGATCGACTACAATCTGAAGAGGAAATGCTCCATGTCTTCTCCCTTGGCCATCATGAATGACCTCATCTGAATCTCCAAAAGCATCTTCCTTTGGATAGACTTTCTCTCATATAAGGAAGTTAAGGCCTTCCACATCTCATTAGTTGTCTTCTTTTCAGCTATATGTGGGACAATATGGTCCTTAATTCCATCCATGATCAGCCGCTTGGCATGCCCAGTAGCTTCATTATGCTTCCATAGGAGATTTGCATCGGTCGGTGTGGCCAGAGTTTGCTCTGCATGGTCTTTTAGATGATATGCCTCAAGGACTATCAAGATCCTAGCCTTCCAAACTTAGAAGTTAGAAAGGCCATCCAATCTATCCTGATCACGCAATCCGTGAGGAGCCATCTGCTAAGAAATGTGTCGGAACCTCCCTTTCTCTTTGCTAGAGAAATGGATCTAAGGCCCTTGGCGAAACAGGCACCTTCTGCTCCATATGACAATTGATTTCCCTTCTTGGAAATCTACCAAATCAACAATGATTCATCTCTCTTTGATCCTCTGATCAATCTACAAGACTCCTTGGCTAGAAGCTCTCTGAGAAGCTGATCTCCTACCACTCCTTGTCACTTGTGCTTAGGTTAAAAATCTAAAAACTGTAGAAATTTAACCCCACCAGCACCTTTTGAATTTCTGCAGCTATGCTTCAAGATCTTCTGGATCTGACAGATTCAGATTTGCGTCACACTCGTTGCCTTCAAACAATCCCAGCGTTGCCTCTGCGCAGTAATTGTGTGGGCTTAATGTGAGACAGCATTGGACTACGTCACCCTTCCCTCTGCGTAACTTCTGCAGCTTTGAAAACTGTGCTATCCCTCTAGATCTGCCCTTCTACAGCCTTTTCCTACTGCTTTTTGCAGCAAGAAACTTCAGCCTTCTGTTGGTGACCCTCCTAGATCTGCAATTGCTCTGATACCATGTGAAAATTTCTGAATCTTACACTTATGCAGAAATCTTACTGTTAGATCTGGTTATGCTCCTCCTACTTAATTAAGTTATTAAGTTGAAAATTCAGATTAATATCGAAGCAAAACACATAACAAACTTTCACCAATCCAGATCTGGAAAAAGTAATGCACACATAGACAGTAACACGGTGATTTTCTGGACAAATAGTCCCCGGAAAAACCCAATGCAGGAAAACTGGTCTACTCGCTACTGGACAGTTTTATTATTAAGAATTTTCTGAAGACAACAAATCTAGGTTCTAGATCTGGAAAACCCGACACAGATAAATTAGATCTACATCTCACTAGCTGTTTTGAAGCCAAAATAATGACTGATCCACACCCTCAAACGGGATTTACAAGACTCAGTCAAAATTAGGCCCTAGAAACCGCTGCATTGCCCCTGAAGCCCCTGCGTCCCTCAGCGTTGGCCTGGAAAGGGCTGCATTACCCCAGACTAGGTGACACAGTCCTTACACTGCCCCTTAGGGTCTCTACATAACCCCTAAGGGCTTCCAGCTGAATCACGTTGTCCTGGGAGGGACTGTGTAGCACAGTTGTTGCCCTCTATGCTGCTGCTCTCCTGCTTCTCTACGCTACCTCTCTAAGTTGATCTCTACCTCTTGTTGATTCTAGACCCTGGGATCAGATCATCCCCTTGGTCTAAATTCCCCTCTCTGCAGCTGGAACACTTCTGAGAATTCTTAGCAAACCCGCCCTAGTTTATACTTAGGAAATACATTAAAATAATTAATTAGTTAAATATCTCCTAAACCAGATGAAATTTCCCAAATCCGTTTCTGGGTCTTGTAGATCAAGTGTACTCTAGTCCCTCCACAAAATCTGGGAGCTAGAGCACAACTGATGCTACTCCAAATACACAAAATCTCAACACTAAGCTCAGCAGAGGCTAAAAATATGGTGGCAAGCACGGCTTCGGGAGAGGCCATATGGCTTCGGAAATTGCTTATGAACTTACTCAAGGGAAAGATGGAGGCGACCAACATTTATGTGATAATCAGATTCGCATCAAGCTCTCTGAAAATCTTGTGTTTCATGATCAGTCGAAGCACATTGACATCAGGTGTCACATCATCAGAGACTAGTCCAACAAGGAGTTGTACAATTGCAGTACACTCCTATAGAAGAACAAGTGGCGGATATCCTCACGAAAGCTCTGGGGAAGACTAAGTTTGTCTATTCAGAGAAAAGATGGGGATGATCAAGAATCCATTTCAGTAGCAGGAGTGGATAGGCTCAGGATTCATAGGGAGCTGCAATATAGATAAGGCAGTGATAGTGACAGTGTCATGGGCAACAATACAAAAGGCAGCTGCGCAGCAGATGAGGGGCAGCAATCAGGGATCAACAGCGCAGAGGATGCTTTAAAACAAAGCAGCATGTAGCAGGCATATTGCTAGAACATTTTCCTTACTAAGAGGGAGTGTTGATTTTTGTAGCATTGAAAAGTGTTCCAAGTCTCAAAATTTGTAAGGAGGCTTGGACGTCAGTATTCCAAAGAACCCAGAAACCATTTGTGGAAATTCCAATTGGTTTATGTTTTATTAAAATAATTAATTATTTTAATGGAGACCCTAAGTCTAAACTTAGGAAATTAAATAATTAATGGGTATTAATAAAACAGAGTGCGAATTTTCTAGAGAACGAAAATCAAGTCAAGTTTTAATCTTAGCCATTGATTAGACTTCTAATCTGGGACGTTGATTCATCAATGAGAAGATTATAAAAGATAGCTTGGGGATTATTTGGAAAGCAAGAATTGGTTAAAACACCTAATTCTTGAGTTAACTAAGTTTACTTCGTAGTTGGGCATATTTTTGTGACATTGGGCAAGCCCAACTACGAAGTAAACTAAGTTAACTCAAGAATTAGGTGTTTTAACCAACTTAAGATATGGTATTTAGAAAGATTTTAGATCTGATCTATTTATTACAGGAGTGAATAACTAACCGATCAACAAGCTAATGAAGCTATAATCAATGCCCAATATGCCTAAAAATTAGGAAAATTTGTTGAAACTTGAAAAAATGAAATTTTTGGCCCTCTTCAAGTGTGTGATTCAGAAATTGCAGATCTGATGTGTTCAGTTATGCAGTAAATTCCAGCAAGCAGAAAAATAGATCAAGGCTAGATTTAGGGTGCCCAAGTGGCCAAAATTTAGGAAAATCAATATTTAGCAATTTTGAACAATTTTGACCAATTTCCATATGAATTTAGGGCCTAATTATCATTGTAATTACTGTTGTAATAAAACAGAGGCAAAGTGAGGGTTTAGAGGTCAAACCCTAGGGCCCTGGGCCTTGTAGATGCACTTGTCCAAAAATTTTGGATGAAGAAGCCATCTAAAAATCAAATTTTTGAAGCTCAAGAATTTGCAAAACCACCAAGGAATCAATCTCAAAATTTTAGAGGGTTTTAGGAGAGATTAGGACAAAAGAGGCCAAGAAAAGCCAACGCTAGGCCAAGGAAGGCTAGCGTTGAGGTGAGAGAGGCTTAGGAGGGTAGACCAGGGTTCAACAAGGCAAGAGAGGGCCAAGAGGAGGCAACGTTGGAGGAGGCAGAGGAGGCCTCAAGGCTAGACGTTTGGTTTTTTGAGGCAAATTAGCGCCTAAAAGGCCATGGCCTACCTAAAGGGCAGTCGTTAGGGTCAAGGGAGAGCAGCCGTGTGGCCTAAGGCCCATGACTAATTACTATTGTAATAAAATAGAGGCAAAGTGAGGGTTTAGAGGTCAAACCCTAGAGCCCTGGGCCTTGTAGATGCACTTGCCCAAAAAATTTGGGTGAAGAAGCCACCTAAAAATCAAATTTTTGGAGCTCAAGAATCTGCAAAACCACCAAGGAATCAATCTCAAAATTTTAGAGGAGGGTTTTAGGGGAGATTAGGGCAAAAGAGGCCATGAAAAGCCAATGATATGCCAAGGAAGGCCAGCGTTGAGGGGACAGAGGCTTAGGAGGGTAGACCGAAGTTCAACAAGGCAAGAGAGGGCCAAGAGGAGGCAGCGTTGGAGGAGGAGGGAGCCTCAAGGCTAGACGTTTGGTTTTTTTAGGCAAATTATGGCCTAAAAGGCCATGGCCTACCTAAAGGGTAGTCGTTAGGGTCAAGGGAGGGCGGTCGTGTGGCCTAGGGCCCACGGCTAGGCCTTTTGAGGACCTAAATCCCTAACATTGGGCTACGAAAGGGAGGTCGAGGCCTCTAGAGGCTACAGCCTGCCCTAAAGGGAAAAAAATATGACGTAGGGGCTCACTGGGTTGACACAAAGGTCATAGGATTTGATGCAGGGCTAGAAGAGGTTGAATCTGGTCCCGAGAGGGTTGAAAAGAAAAACCCTTCTCTCATAATTATATTTAAATTATGAGCAAATTTAAATTTGAATTTCCCTCCTAAACCTAAGTCGACTTGAAGGCATTTGAGTGTATATAAATATTAATCTATTCCCTTCCAAATGAGATAGACAAAATTTGATCTCTCTAAACTTCGATTCGTCTGCAGATTCAAATGGTTCAAATTATTTTGAGGATCTTTGCATCACTTATGGTTACAGTCTTTCGCTCTTGATTGCAGACTGTCGCTCTTTCTCAATCTCGCTACAGGGCTTCTCATTCTACAAAACTCGTATTCTACCGGACTCACTCATTCAGCTATAGGTCTCCTCTTGCATCCAGATTTTGAACCTGATATCACATTGGTATAATTGGCTCTCACAAGATCACACTATAGTGTATATATGGCATCTAGTTACTACACTATTTCTTTGCGATGTAGTTATTGTTACAATGGTTCACCGTCTATATATTAGCATGGCTCCACTGTCTCTGCAATGTATTATATATTTGATCTCTAAGATGTATAGTTTCGGCTCTATTGTAAGGATCAGTCTCAGCACTGTTATTTAAAACAGGCTTTGTTTTGTTATAAAGTTAAGTCTCGGCTATGCATTGTTATTGATGGACTCAGCATTGTTTCATATAGTTTGTTACATGTAATCTTGACTTAGCAATATATAGTCTCTCGTTCCAGCAGTCGGCTCAGTTATATATAGACTTACACTCTAGCAAGGGTATCGTATATGGCATGAGTTCTTGGCATTTCATATGACATACATTCATGGCATCGTATATGGCATCAGTTCTTAGTATCATATATATAATACAGTTCTTGGCTTCACATATATTATATACACTTGATATCACACGTTATATGTCTCACTCTTATCACAAGCACAATCTCACATTAATATGACAGCTACAATCTCGCACCTCTTTTGTATGGTATGCATAGTTGTCTTATGAATTCATGGTGTTTGGGTTTGTACGGCACCCTAGTATTCAGTGTATCCACAGAGAGCGAGTATAGTATGAATGGCATCCCTGCATCGTATATATGACCTCATATATTGATATGACATCATACATATTCGGAGAGGCATAGAAAACCTGTAAGTATGACCTAGCAGTATTGTCAGTGATTTAGTGAAGACAGAATGACGATGTTGCAATGACAGTGATGGTGTTGCATTGACAATAATGACAGTGCCACTATGTCAGAAATGGTGATATGATATCAACTCTTTTGGATTAGCATCAGTTCACAAACGTAGTTGTGGATCGACTCTTGTTGGCCCTAGGAGGCAATGTTCCACCGAGACTCTGAGACGAGGAGAAGCGGGTGTGGGGAGACACACAAGGGGGGCCTGTGTGAGTACCCTCAAATTTTAGGGAAATTTAGGGGGGACAAGGGGTATATAATTTTTTTCTTTTTTAATATATATATATATATATATATATTTCAAATTCATATTCAATAATGAAAGCATAAATACATTGATTCATACATAATTGTATTATATAATGAAATACATTGATCCATGCTCATCATTCTTACTAATACATACATCATTCATCCATATACCACGAGATTCAACACTGAAATACTCTTATCCATATTCATAATTCATTATTCACCATTCTAGAATCTACATTGATTTAAAAATAAAATTCATAATTCATCATTCTAGATTCTAAATTGATTTAAAATTCAAATTCATCATTCATCATTCTAGAATCTAATTAGTACTAGGCAAAATAGACTATAGTAGATATTGAAATCTAAAGACTGAAATAGTAAATTGATATAACTAAAACTCAAAAATAGAAGAGTGATAAGTCAAAGAGTCACTCTAAAGCAGTGTTGCGAACATCGCGATTTTATCGCTGAAACGATATAATTGCCAATTTTTTCGGCAATTTTTTTATTTTGAAAAAATCGTGAAAAAATCATGGTTAGACTCAAAAAAATAGTGGGCCCGTCAAATAGCGACCCTTTAACATGCAAATTCGAATTTTTTTTGTCATTTTTGCAAACAGAGGTCAAGAAATAGAGCTAAGGAGGAGGAGAAGTCACCTCCAAGGGCAAGAGAGGAGAAAAGTGAAGGAATTTAGCAACCCAAGCCAACAAATTCAAGTTTGGACCAAGTTTTTTCAGCAAAATGTTTTTCCTAGGTATGGGCATCAAATTTGACCCATTTTTTTGTTTTTTTCTTGTTATTCTATGGCTTTCTATCATCCATGTATTTTCTATCATTTTTTATTGCATTTTTTGTGTTTTTTGTTTTTTTTTTTTTTTTATTGAGTGGAGAGGGTTTATTTTGGTCAAAAATGCAAAAATTTGGTTGTTAAATTTATTTTTTATATTTCTTCTTGTGCTCCTAGTTTCTTTCCATTATTTTTGCTTGGGTTTCAATGTGTATTTTTTCCCATTATTGTTGCATTGAGTTGAGAGGGTTTTTTTGTGAAAAAATCAAAATGTTGTATGTAAAATTGTAATTTTTTTATTTTATTTTTTAACTTGCAATTTTCTTGTGCCCTAGGTTCAAATTTCAAAGTTCAAACTTCATCTTACAGTAAAACTCAAGAGTTCAACAAATTTACAAACATGCCAAGGAAATTGGATCCTTTGTGGGAATTTGGTGAACATGATCAGGGATTTGACCGATCAAACTTGAGTTGCAAGTTATGTGGTCAACACATGACAGGGGGGGTATACAGATTGAAATACCACATTGCACAAGTTCTTGGACATGAAGTAGGGCCTTGCACAAATACCAATCCAGAAATAATCCGAAGAGCCCTCAAATCGTTGGAAGGAATAGAAACAACTAAACTCAGCAAGGCAGCTCTGAGGAGTCAAATATCAGGGTTTAGAGGTGACCGTGATAGTGGTGTGGTTCTTCACCATCAGCATCTTCTACACCCAACCCCGTAGTTGCCTCATCATATTTTGTTCGTAGAACCACTCTCGGTGCACAGCCATCTTTCTCCTCACTTATTAAAAAAAGGGAGAAGAAAGAAGCTGACAAGTTGTTGGAAAAACTTTTTCTTTGGAGTGATATTCTTTTCAGTGTTGCCAGGGACAATCCATTTTATCAGGTTGTGATTGATGCTATCACTGTTGTTGGCTCAGGATACAAAGCCCTTTCATATGATGACTTTAGAGGGCACATTCTTCAAAATGAAAAAGTTGATTGCACAAAAAGATTGGAGGAGTTAAGGGCATCATGGGAAGTCACAGGATGCATTGTGATGTCAGATGGTTGGACTGATCAAAAGGGTAGGACCCTTATTAACTTGTTGGTCAGCTGTCCCAAGGGAACAATGTTTATGGAATCTGTTGATGCATCTGCACATGTCAAAGATGCACGATTATTATGTGATTTATTGGATGTGTTCATTCTGGAGGTGGGTCCACAAAATGTTGTCCAAATCATAACGGACAACGCTGCAAATTATGTTATTGCTAGCAAGATGCTTATGGAGAGGCATCTGAGCATATTTTGGACACCTTTTGTTGCACACTGCATTGATTTGATGTTGGAGGACATAGGAAAGATTCATTTTGTCAAAGATATTGTTGAATCATTAAAGAGCATTACAAAATTTATATATAATCATGCATCTGTGCTTCATTTGATGAGAACATTCACCAACAAGGAGGAGTTGGTGCGCACTGTTATTATACGGTTTGCCACCAGTTTCATATCTCTTCAATCCCTCGTAAATTCTATGTGGGATTTGAAGAAAATGTTTCTTTCAGAGGAGTGGCATGCTTTGACATACAACCGCAAACTAGAGGGAGAGACCATCTGCAGGTTGGTTTCATATCAGGAAATCTTCTAGGCGGGAGTGCAAGAGGTGTGCAGCATTACTGAACCTTTGGTAAAGGTTCTTAGATTAGTTGATGGAGAGAAGCCCGCAATGGGCTACTTGTATGAGGCCATCAATAGGGCCAAAGAAGTCATTCGCATCTACTATGATGATAAGGGTAATGAGGGGTTTCAGAAACAACTTCTTGTATGGAAAATGATTGATGAGTGATGGAACAACACACTCCATCGTCCCATTCATGCTGCAGGGATCTTCCTGAACCCCAAATTTGCTTACTCATGTGGTTTATTATTTGATGTTAAGGTCATGGATGGATTTTTCACTTGTGTTCAGAAGATGGTGCCATCTCCATCAGAACGTGCAAAGATATCCAAAGAAATGGAGGTATACATAATGGCAGGTGAGACATTGAGCTTTGACATGGTTGACCAGGATAGGACTACTAAAATGCCAGGTAAGATTTTGTTTGTTTAAAAATTCATTGTCTCTTCAAGTTCATGAATCATAACTCCATACTTTGCTTCAACTTTCAATTTTCGATTTTTCATTATTTTAAAATTTTTCTTATGTTTGTAACTTTATAAGTTTATCTTATTTGTTGTAACTTGTAGATGCATGGTAGAGGAGCTACGGTCGTATACCAAAACTCCAAAAGCTTGCCATTAGAATACTCAGCCAAACATGCAGCTCTTCAGGATGTGAGCGCAACTGGAGTGTATTTGAAAAAATACACACCAAAAAGCGCAACAGGTTAAAAACTTAAAATATTCCAACTGATTTTTTGAATTCATTAAATAATTTTTTTTATAATTATTAATTTATTATTTATAATATATATTATATAATTTATTAATTTATGACCCTTGTACAAGTTGGAGTCCCAGCGCCTCAATGACATGGTTTACGTCTACTACAATATTAGATTGTGGGTGAGACAACTTAAGAGGACACCTGATATGGAGGCCATCTCTTTAGATGTGATTGACACCACTGCTGGATGGAGGGTTGAGGCTGAGAGGCCTATCGTGGAGTCAGCCCCTGATTGGATAGAGCAAGAGGTAGTGGAGGGGGAGGAGGAGGAGGAGGAGGAGCAGCAGCAGCAGCAGGAGGTGACACCACCTGCCCTTGCTACTGGTAGAGGACGTGGTCTACCTCCTTTAGTTTCTGATGCTTCAGATTCTAGAGCACAACAGAGTCCATTGCCAGCCCCGCCAGCTTCTTCATCTAGAGGGAAAGCTGTTACATTTTCTCGCAAGAGGAGCAAAGGAAATCAGTAGTATAGGTTATTTGATGCATTCCTTTGTATATGACATTATGACTCATGATATGAGATACATTATTATATTTTTTGTTGATATTTTGAGGCTGAGTTGAGACTCAGGACATGATTCAGTTTTACATGTGAAATAGCACTAGACATGATATTACACATCTTATATATTAGTTTTTTGTTTTTCATATTTATGTGTCAATGCATTTGTTTTATGTTGTGGATGCTTTAGATATTAAAAAATTGAAAAAAAATGAATATTTTTGTGGGCGCCGATTTTTTCCCCATTTTTACTGATTTTTTCCCCTCACCGATTTAATCCCGATCGTAATGTTTGCAACATTGCCCTAAAGTACGCAGAGGGTTTGGTACTCTTGATAAATACTAATTCCATACCCTTATACATGACAAAATCCAATGGAAACATTGCAATCCCCCCAATCTTGAATTCTTGAAAAACTGTTAAGTCTGCTAGATTTTGAGTGAGATCTGAAATTATACTTTCTCCATATGAAATCCAATGAGGTCGGAAACACTCTCAAACATCCCGAGTCATTTCATGGTAATGTTAAAAATTTAAGTAAAATGATGAAAATGAAAGATAAAAGAAAATGTCACTTTTACTTTAAGAATTTAACATTAACATGAATTGCATAGCATTAGTAGGGCAATAAAGTCAAACATTACGCCTCCCCTGTCATAAATTATTGCTTACAAGCAAAATTAAAAGGGGACGCCTAGCCTTTTTTGAGGGGGGGCGCCCAAGTGTCCCCCTTTTGGGGAGTCGCGCTCCCCACACTAGGGAAATGTCCCCCCTACATCTCCCCATGTTTCCCCAAAAGGGAGACATGGGAAAATGTTTCCCTAGACGTCCCCCCATCCTGGGTGCGTGGGGTGCCAGAGTTGCACACACCCAACCTTGGGGGACATGTCCCCATGGAACACTGGCCCTAGGAGGCCTCATGTGTTTGATGTCTCACACCTATTGTACTTTGTATCTCAGTTGAAAGGTTAATGAAATCTAATAGAAGAAGAAGAATTGATGGGTTTTCCCCCTTGTGGGGTTTTGGCCTAGTTTTCGACCAAATTCCGGTGTCTCTTTGTGCACACATTTTTCTTATGATGTTCCTTTTATTTTTCCATTGTATTACTGATGATGTTGTTCTTTCTACATAATTACATATGAAATAATGATGTATATAATGTTGTCGGGTGAATTTAATGTGTAAATGATATAATGAAATTATCTTAAGGATAAACAATATGGCCTTGGGGGGGAATTAACACTTTTCAATCATTGCACTAACAAAGATTCCTCCAACTTAAGTTGGTTGGAGTAGACAATAGCGACCCTCCATCTCCTATTGACTCCTCACTCTGAGATCAGGGCCCAAGCAAGAGTGAGGTCTAGGGAAACGGAGTTCTTTGAAACTTTCTTTAGAGTTTAGGTAATCTAAAGTAAACCAAGATAAATCTCATCACATTACAAAGTAGGTACACCACAAAGTAGCATCATCATTTTAATTTGCATTTTATGTGCTTGCATTTGGGATTGGTCTCTTACCTTGGATAGATCTTATTTACTTTCAATGTATCACATTTATCACTTAAGCATCTTTCCAAGTTGATGAGCATTTATTCCATTCTCAAACACTAGTCTCATTTATTGCACTTGCTAAAGTTGTAACTTGCCAACATTACTTTTACATCTATCTTGTGGCATTTTGTTTTCTTTCCAAGTTGTTTCACAAAGTTACATTTTCACTTGGAATATCCTTGGCAAGTAGTTGTACTTGGGCACTGCTATTATCTTGCTATATTTGTGGATGCATGTGCTCATTGAGCCTGTAATTGTAATTGATGCTATATATTGGAGGTGTATATTGATCACCTTGTATTAACTCCTAGGAAACTAACTTACTAGCATTGAGCTAGTTGAAACTTAGACATCTTTAGGGTCCACCCCCCTTGGCTTCACTAGGAGTAAGCCTAGATGGAGGAGTTGAGAATTGAGTGACAGCTTCAACTCGAAACTTGCCCCCAAAGCCACACCAAGTGGAGTTAAGGACTTTCTCCACGATAATCCTAGGTGTGGATTAAGGTGGCAACAGACCTCACCTCCAACAAGCTTGGACTCGAAGATGCCCTTCTACCTAGAGCACTTTTTGGAGCTACAGGATGGCATCATAGTTCGACCCCTTGCACACGCTGACATTGGATGCATTCACTTAAGATCTCGCTGGAATAATTTTGTTTTGGTTCTAATAGACCACAACATAATAATGGCTACCAATTGTGTCACTTGCAAGAGCGAGAGACAGAGATGCACCTCATTTTTAGGTGCCCGCTATACTAAGAGATCAAAAGATGCTATCATTGTCTATATCGGGATTCGGGAGGTTTCCTCTCTACCTTCTTCAGGTACCAGGATCAGCAATGCTTAGCACCCTTCATCAGGGAGATTTGAGCCACAAATCTCAACACCTACACATCATGCCCTGCCCTAGGATGACCAAGATAATCACCTCATACTTTCATGTGGATCCGTCAAACCAAGGCCAAGGCCACTAGCGAAAGGAAGAGGTTTACAATGCCCAAACAATAGAAGGGTGAGATCTTGAGTCGCTTCTCAACCTTCCCCTCAAACAGATTGACAAATACCATTGCATTTATTCGACATTGCCAAACCATACATTAGTTCGCAAGTTCTCAAAGCACCAGAGGGACTAGCTCCAGACAACTTTAGAGCAGGGCACCCTTGACATGTCTGACTACCATCCAATCCCATGGGAGCAGCCAGAGACATATTCATAGTTTCTTCTTTTCAACCTTGGATGCTAAGAGTATGCCTCACTCATACATACCCCCCCCGCAGGATCATACAATTGAATCCAATGCTGACTCCAACGGACTTTGATAACAAACATGTACCTAGTTCACCTCCCTCGCCATCGGCCATTAGACTCAAAAGCCCTTGACATCTCTAGATCGATTGCCAAACCTCACCATCTCACTCACTCGTCCCTTTTTAGCAGTCTATTATTATTTTGTATCGTGCCGCAAACTTTAAGTATTTGGTATTATACCACGGTCTTTTATATACGTGTCGCGGCAACACTACCACTGGTTTCTTTCTCTCTATATGTTATTTTTAGCAATTTTTTAGAAGATGCACTTGCACTCCCACATCGTAGTCATACTGATTGTACTCTTCTTCAGTCCCATTGACCTACTTTTGTGGTCATCAGTTAGACATTAATAAATTTACTTACTTATTGCTAAGCACTGAAGCAAATATCACATATAATTTAATTTTTTAGAGTAAAAAATTTAAATACAGCCTCAGCCTTCTAAACACCAAAAATCATGATGATGAAATTCAAGTTCAGGATTACTTCACTTTTCCCAGCATAGAATATAATGCTCTTTGTACGAACTATTATTGTCTTTAAGTCAATTGAGGAAACGTTTTTATCATTTCTTCTCCCAGTGAACTTGATCAGATTGGAAGCTTAAAATCTATTTCTTGTAAAGCCCTTGAACTTTTTATTTATGTATTAATGGCTCTTTATCTCTGGCAATGGTCATCTTTGTGGTAACCAAAAAGAAAATATTTGACCTGATGGCAGTCATGGTTAAACCTTTACTAAAGATGTTTTCTATTGCCACTTACATCCTTCTCTACTTTCTTACTGAAACATAAACTTTAGTTTGTACTTGTAGGCAGTGAATGTGACCACTACTACTTGAGATATCAATCAATCCATTACTATTTTGTCCAATCACTATTGTTCTCACAAAATAACTAGAAACATCAGTCCTGCATGTCAATACATATCACTCTGGTTGCATCTTGCTATGAAGGAGAAATGCATACATCCTGTCTATTGAGGATTGGATTAGACTACCAGCAAAATCATAGCAGGGGCTTCAATATGCTGGAAGGCAAAGGGCTCCCTTGGAAGGTGGGCAGTGGTCTAAAGTGAGGATAGGAAGTGATCCTTGGGTGCGCTGTACTGGAACCTTCAGATTCCCAGAACCATTAATGAATTCATTAACTCTGAAAGGCATAAGATATTTGGCAGAGATAGAAAACCCTGACAATACTTCTATTTGGAATCAAGGTTGGAAGAAAGAAAATGTGATAAGTCTGCAAGGGGAGGAAGAAATATGTTGGACTTTGATTAAGGGAGGAAGAAAATGAATTGTTGATTCTAAAAATAGTTAACTAGGAAGATCCATAGCAGGGTTAGGATATAAATCAATGTTTGAAGTAGGGAAGGAAAATGATCAGAAATTGTAATGACCCAACTCGAATTATATGGAACTTAGAAATATTAGCATGCATATGAAACCTGCATATGATAGCTACATATGCATGTATCACGTGTACTGCACTAGTATACATACCTGCTAGTATGGAAACTAACTAAGAGTAACGAACTGAATATCGCAATGCATTTATCTCACTGAGATATGATGGAACATCAAGTTAGAGACTGAACGCATGTACGACTCTTATATGAGTATGCGTGGTAGAGCATTATTCAAAATAAATAAATAAATCTTAAAATAATTAAGTAAAGTCAATATCTCCATAAATGACTTGGTCAATAAGTCAATATCCCCATGAATGCCTATAATATCTACATTAATGACTAATATTTTAATAAATCTAAGATATTTATTAAAATATAATATTTTGAGATATTTTAATAAATCTGAGATATTTATTAAAATATAATATTTTTAAGATATTTTTCAAAGATATTTATTAAAAATCATATTCTAATAAATATCAGGAATGGAGTTTGTGTATAAAAAGGGGAGGGGGTAGTGAGTGGGAACACTGACCCGGATACTGTCAGAAGAGTTATAACTGCATGATCCATGAGCAGTGAGTTGAAGAGTTCTAACTGAGTTATGGAATGCTCTCGATTGTTCTCGGAGTTTTGGGCACGGGGGCCAGAAGACTTGTCTTCTGGATCTGGGGACCGGAGAGGTTGACCTCAGATAGGCTGGGAGGAAAAACGACGGTTTGGTAATGGGAGCTGGAGCCATGGCAGATCAGAAACATCTTCAAACACGGTTCCAGGTAAGTATTAAATTGTCAATTGATGTATATATTTTGCTTCAAAAATCCCACTCTGAATTGTGTAGTATGAATTCTGTGAATGATTGTTAATTTCGAAAAGTTAAGAGCTTTACACTTATGGATTTTGAGTTTTATGGTTAAATTCTAAAAGTGAAAGTTTAAGGTTCTTACAGAAATGGTAGTGGAGATAAACATGGAAAATAAAATCCCCACTGAAAACAAAAGTTTTCCTATGTTTAGTTATTAAAAACCAAATTTGACTCGGAATACTTTTCAGAAAAGCATAACAGGGACCAGGAAGATGCATCTTCTGCAAAAGTAATGGAGAGGCTTTACCCCACCTGATGATAACCTGCCCTTTTACAAGAGCAGCATGAGAGGAAGCTCTTAAATTAGCAGGTGCAAATGGTAAATGGCAAGGAGATACTGTAGTGTAATGTCTGAATAAAGATTTTAAAAGGAAAATAAATATCTTTCTTGTACAGTTTTATGGGACCTTTCTAGCTAGGAAGCTAATATCCCCAAGGAAATAACCGATAATAAACGAAATATGCCAAACAAATATAACCCTGAACCAGATCACTGAATCATGACACATAGAATACCAGAAACTGAGCCATTTTATTAATCAGAAAGTACATAGAGAGGAGTACAAGTAAATCAGAGTAAGTGCACCTATCCTTGCCCTAGGCAAGTGGAGACCCTCTCAACAGATAATAGCTGCAACAAGGACAGCGTCCTAGCTGCTCTGAATGCTGAAGATGAACTGCGCTGGTACTAGGGCTGAAGACTGATAAATAACTGATCTCCCACTGCAAACCCTCTCCAATGAAAAACGCTGTCTCTGCTAGTGACAGCGCAGAAACAGGTGGAGCACCAGTCACCCAAACCTCCAGACAGATAGATCAGCCACTAAAGGCTAGAAAACACTGTTGAGCCTACCTCTCCCAAGCCTGCTCCTCAGATCAGCGTCCTACCAAGTGGATCTGCTCCTGAATGCTCAGATCTGCTGGATCTGAAGCCTCCAAACCAGATCTGTGTCCTTCCCTTCCTGATCTGCGTCCTCCAATATCAGATCTGATACCAAACCTTCAGATCTATACTGGATCTGACAATATCTCTTCAGATCTACAGCCTCTAGGGCTGGATCTGATGTTACCCCTTCAGATCTGGCCTAGATCTGCCAATATCTCCTCAGATCTGCAACTCCCCAAACTGGATCTAGGGCTAAACCTCCAGATCTGCAACATACAAGACTAGATCTGCAAGTAGCTGCTCAGATCTACCCCTTTCAAGGCTGGATCTAACAATGGGCCTTCAGATCTGCAACCCTTTCCTTCAGAAATAGACAGCGTCCTTGCTCCCAGGCTAGACAGCGTACTTCTCCTCCTGAACAGCGTTCTCCCTTGCCAGATCTGGACTGCGTCCTTCTTGGGACAGCGTCCTCACCCTCCTGAATAGAACAGCGTCCTCTCTCCTGATGAGACAGCGCCCTTCTCCTATCAATCATCTCAGCCTACAAGAGGCTTTTCCAGTCCCTCGTATTTGCTTCGTAACCGTCGTCGCTGAGCATCGAATCGAAAAAGGTAATTTAACAAACCTACTGGGCGTACCAAGTCCCTCGAAGCTAAGGGTGAAACCAGAAATAACCTTACCAGGGCAGGCACTCGAAGTCCCCCGAGGCTAAGGGTGAGATCTCCGACCGGAGACACTCGTGCACTAAACAGTGCTGCAGACCGACTAAACAACCGGCGTGCTGAAGCAGAAATAGACAGCGTCCTCACTCCAGGCTAGACAGCGTTCTTCTCCCCCTGAACAGCGTTCTCCCTTGCTAGATCTGGACTGCGTCCTTCCTGGGACAGCGTCCTCACCCTCCTGAATAGAACAACGTCCTCTCTCCTGATGAGACAGCGTCCTCTCCTCACTGAACTGCGCAGCCACAAGAGGGCTTTCTCCTCCTCAGATTTGCTTCAGAAACTGCTGCTGCTTTGCTACTGGAACTGAAAAGTGTACTCAGAACAAACCTTACTAGGGCGGGCACTCGAAGTCCCCCGAAGCTAAGGGTGAAACCAGAAATAACCTTACCAGGGCAGGCACTTGTAGTCCCCCGAGGCTAAGGGTGAGATCTCCGACCGGAGACACTCGTGCACTAAACAGTGCTGCAGACCGACTAAACAACCGGCGTGCTGAAGCAGACAAAGTCTAGCTATCAAGAATAATATCAAATCATGGATGATCCAAATGAGGTGAGAACCTCTCCTTTTATAATGTCAAACTCCCTCCAAAACTTAACTCTCCCTGGATCTGCGCAGTTTACCTTGGGTTAGCCTGATGCCTCCCCCATCATACTCAAGTGGACCCCCAAGGCCCC
>CM076577.1:836352047-836503381 GCA_034641835.2 Pinus albicaulis | reverse complement strand
AAGAACATCATGATGAAAAATGTTGAAAGTGTAGTTCATTATTTTGGCAGGGTTAACACATGTACGTGATGATTTGAATGTTATTGGTGAGGTAGTTTCACCCACAGAGTTAGTCAGGATAGTCATAGAAGGAATTCTTAAGTCTTGGTAGGTCTTTGGAGATATTTTTACCTCTAGGGAAAATCTTCCCAATTGGGACAAATTCTAGGATGATTGTATGCAGCATGAGATATGGAAGACTGGCAGTGGTCGGATGAAGATAGCAGATGAGGAGGATGTAGCCTTGACAACCAGGGGGAAGAACAAAGGGAAGGCCAAGAAAGAGGCCTCATAAGATGGGGCTGAGGGAAAGGAGAAGAATAAGAATAAAGATACATATATGTCCAAAGTCAAATGTTCGGCATGTCAAAATATGGGACATTATGCTACTACATGTCTTGAGAGGAAAAACAAGGGGAAGAAGGGTATTGCAGCTTCAACAGATGTGGAACTGTTTTCTTCACAGTTTGATAGTGACTTGCATTTATTACTTCTACATCTAGTAGGAGTACATCATCCGATGTGTGTAGATAGATAGTGGGGCTTCCCGCCATATGACAAGTGCAGGGGGGTTCTTTTCAGAGCTTGCAGAGAGGGCACTTGATATTGAGATTGTACTAGGAGATTAACACACTGTGAGAGTTGTTGGTGTGGGGACTGTGACCTTTGAGAGGGAGTCTTTGCCTCCTTTGAAGGTCATGTATGTTTTGTCGGGGATGAAGAAGAACTTGATTTTAGTGTCTGTTATGGAGGAGAAGGGGTTTGACATCACTTTCTCAGGGGGGAAGGTATTGATGCATCCCAGGGGAGCTTCCATCACTTCGGCCAAAGTGATTGGAGTCCACTCTCGAAAACTATACAGGTTCATTTTTCAGTCAGTAGGAGCATTGGTGAGTAGCACATCTGGTAGCACTCACACTAGTACCACCAGTAGTAGAGACTTGTGCGAGTTATGGCAACAGAGGATGGTGCATATGCATGATGGAGCTTTGAGATTTCTGAGGGAGATCACTGCTAGAGTTCCTGATTTCAGTGTCGAGCATTGTGAGGTCTGCAAAGGGTGTTCTTTGGGAAATTACACCAAGTTACCATTCCCAGCGAGCGATAACAGATATACAGGTATACTAGACTTGATTTATACTGATGCTGGTGGTCGTATGTCTCATGTGTAATTGGTTGGCTATGAGTATTATGTTATATTCATTGATGACTGCTCTAGGAGAACTTGGATATATTTCTTGAAGAGCAAGGGTGAGGCCTTCAGTCGCTTTAAAGAGTTCAAAGCTCTTGTGGAAAAGCAGACAGGTAGGAAGATTCGGGTCGTGAGGTCAGACAATGGTGGTGAGCACACCTATGGTGGGTTTTCTAACTTTTGTGCACAAGAGGGCATTAGGAGAGAGTTCACAATTCCTTACAACCCCCAGTAGAATGGGGTGTTTGAAAGGAAAAACATAGCTATTGTTGGGGTTGCTAGAGTGATGATTCATGATCATGGGTTACCTTTTTTTTTCTGTGGGCTAAGGCCTGCAATACTATTGTTTATCTTCAGAACATGAGTCCTCACAGAATATTGGGGAATATGACTCTGGAGGAGGCTTTCACTGGAGAAAATCCTCACACTACAAGGAAAATACCCTCTAGCAGAGGTTATAACGGAGGTTTTTAGCATTATAAATGGGCCAAAATTGTCAAAAAAACATTTGCTACAACATCTTTTTGGTAACGGAGGTTTTGGAAGGGCTTCTAATGGAATTTAAACACAACTAAAAAAAAATGGGCAGTTGTTGGTTGTTACGGATGTTTTTCTCATCGGTGCACTAATCAGGTTCCAATGCACATGTGTGTTGTGCCATGAAAGCACCGGTACTGTAAACCTACCATGCACCGGGACAGAAAACAAATTTCGGACACCCCGAGGCATTTAGCAACAGCCCGATACGTGTCAACCAGACAGTCACACCGGGTCGGTCGAAGGTGCATGCACCGGGTCGTTAAGGTGTAAAACCGCACCGGGTGCCCTATAGGTGATACAACACACCGGGCTGTCAAGTTATAAAAATGCACCAACGTGTTAAAGAAAAACGGTAGCAGTGCATGCAAAGCCTATCAGACTGCTCGGGTGGTAGTCGTCGATAAATCACACTAGGCATTCTAATTGGTATTGGTATTTGTGAGGTGCCCATAGGTCGTAGAAACACACTGGTGCATAGTATCACACAAATGCACTAGTGTGCAATATCACACAAAGATACCAAGCGTTCTGATTGGTATTGGTATTTGTGCGGTGCCCATAGGTCATAGAAACACACAGGTTCACATTAGCATACAAATGCACCGGTACACATTAACTATCACACGTCGACGTTCATTTTATATTTTTAAAAACATCGACTCGTGACAGTGAAATTATTGTGATTTTTTTTAATTCATTATTCATCAAAAGACAACACATATCTTATAACATTATTCATATCAATTTAATTTTTATTAGTGAATTTGAATGTGATGTTTGGATTAATTTGTTATATCATATCGTCAGATTTTGCATCTCTTCATTATAATATTTAATCATCCATATATTTATTCAGTGGTGTAACATTTTACGGCGACAATAGAGAACGCAATAGAATAAATTAAAATGTATTTTACTATATATGAATAAGATACTCTTTGTCATACAAAATGGGAAAATTATTGGTATCCCTCTGTCTTTCAATTGGGACACTATGTCCATTACATTAAACAAAATATCTGATTTCACAGAAAAATATTTCAAAAAATACAATGCCTTGCTTCGATATCCAAACATATTGATCATCATTCTTCGCTTGAACTGATGTCACTGCTTGAGCTACTTCCATGACTTGGGTTATTTTGAGGAATGTTTTGTTCATAGTGTTGATTGTTTTCTTCTTCTTCAACTTCCATCTACAAACATAAAAATAAAATTTAATGAGTGTATATACATTGGTGAGAATAATGAAAATTGCAATATTAAATAATATACATCAATGTAAATCAAAAAGAAATGTACCATAGCAAGAATTGACTCATGAACTACACACATTCTTTCAAAACCAAATTTCATGCCATCTCTCAAAAATTCATTTGTTGGCGTAGTTCCATACTTTGTTTCCCACAAGTTTTATACCCCATAACAAATCATATATTTAATATAAAAGTTTTTTTTGTTCTGTTAATTATAGACAGAGCTAAGTAAAACAAGATCAATCGAGGCTAAAAAATTCCACAATTAATTTATGATATGCCAACATATACTGACAACCCATATTTAACCCAATGTCAATCAATTCGTCTGATGGTTCTTCTTTGTATGTTAGCACTTGTTTGAAGAGATTCAATGATGATTGTTGTAAAACAAATTAAAATATACGAAAATGAAATCTACTTAAGGTGTTACAAGGAAGTAACAATTACTCACAAACTTAGATATCAACCCTTTTCTTCCTTGTCATCATGTTTTATGTGTTGAATGGGTTCCATTTTATTTTCTTTTCTGCAAGAAAATACTTGAAAATTAATATCTAATGTCAAATTGTTTATTTGTTATACCTAATTGAAAAATTCAATGATTACATATTACATTTGAAACACATTGTTGTTGAGATGACTCCTCGTGCGATGCAATTATGTCCATTTCTTTAACCCTCTCCTTGTACACCTTTTTGGACATTCCTACTGGCATATTTTTGATATCTGCTTGTTCATCCTTTGAGATTTTCATAATCTTCTTGAAAATGTAACATGATGATAAACTATTTAATTTTTATATTGATGTATGAAAAGTAAATATAACAAAAGTGATATTTATAAATGATTTCTTTCTAGTAATATATACATATAATTCTAGAAAAACATTTAAAGGAATATTAATTTTTCATTCCATATTTTTTGTTGTTGTACATTTTTTCTATTAAAAGTCTGACATGTCTCATTGACCAATCCTTTGGAAACTCATCCTGTAGTTTAGAAATTTGGTTCTTGGAATCATTGGATTGATTTTTGTATTGTAAGTGGAAAGAACTTCTATACATTTGTTCCACTAGATCCCTCAATTTTTTCTAAAATTCTCCCACCCTTCTGTTAATTTTATGAAACCAACTCCAAAAATAGAATAAAAGAGAGATCAATGCCTTAGAAATAAGCCACTTCCTGGGGGCAACCTCCTTTACATTACATAAATGAACAATTATTGGATGATACAAATGACAAAACCTCCTTCCATATATAGGAGTCCATGGGGTCACAATATAATCCTAGCCGACCTAAAAATAATAATGTAAGGGCACAATAATAACAATATGGGGGTTACAGGGGTACAATAATAAAAATAAGGGGGTTACACTAACAACAATAAGGGACTACACTAGTAATATAGGGACCTAACATGCCCCTCTCCTTCAAAAAAGTGTTGTCTGCAATGCTTGACTAGATCTGGATGCTTCTCATATGTACCCTCATCCTCCTGCTGTAGAATCTTCATGGGTAAGGGTCTTCCACTTGATTAGATACTCGAAAATTGATAGATACTCGAAATTGATCAATTTCGTAGGTTGCTTTATTTCTTGTTTCCGTGACTACTTCAGGTTCCAATATGATTTTTCCTTCCTCATCAAGTTCTGGAAATATTGTTTGAACTGGAAGTTTTTCACCTATAACCTTCTTTAAGCATGAAACATGGAAAACTGGATGCACTCCCGACGAAGCAGGAAGATCCAATTTGTATGGCATAGTACCAATCTTTTGCAACACCTTGTAAGGACCATAATACTTTGGCGATAATTTATTATCCTTCTTAGCTTGCTTGAGGGACATTTTTTTGTATGGTTGTAGCGGTAAAAATACCCAGTCTCCTACATAAAAAATTCTCTCGCTGTGATGTTGATCTGCCTATTGTTTCATTCAATTTTGTGTCAAATTTAGGTTATCCTTTAAGATTTTGAGAGCTTGTTGTTGATGCTCGATGTGATCTTCCACTGCTTGAAACTTATAATTTTCTCTTAAATATGATGTGATGGATGGTGGATGATATCCATAAAGTGCCATAAATGGGGTCATTTTTGCTGCAGTATGGAAGGAAGTGTTATACCACCATTCAGAGAGAGGTAACCACTTGACCCATTCTGTTTGTTTATTAGATACAAAAAAAAAAGATATCCTTCCAAACATTTGTTCACTATCTCAGTTTTACCATCGGATTGAGGATGATAATATGAGCTATGAGCTAGTTGAGTATCCAAACAAGAAAATAATTTCGTCCAAAAATTTCCAGTAAAAATGGGATCTCTGTCGCTTACAATAATCTTTGGGTTTCCATGTAGCTTTTGAATTGTTTCCAAAAATGCATCAACAACTGTACTTGCTTTAAATGGATGAGATAATGCACAAAAGTGTGCATACTTGGTAAGTCTATCAACTACCACCATGATGACACTCTTTCCTTTGGACTTAGGTAAACCTGTGATAAAATCCATTGAAATATCCTCGCAACGTTGACTAGGAATGGATTTAGGTTCTAGAATAACTGGGGTCTTAATTGTTTCAACTTTATTTTGTTGGAAAACCAGACATTCCGCCATAAACTTTTGAATATCGGATTTAAGGCCATCCCAAAAAAAATCTTTCTTCACCCTGTGGTAAGTTTTTAAAAATACTGAGTGTCCTCCTAAAGGAGAAGTGTGCAATTCCAAAACAATATTTTTTTTTATTTGGGAATTCTTACAAATATATAAGCGATCTTTTTACCATAAGTAATCATTTTTCTACTAGATGTATCAGATGTACTAGGATCTTGTTGTAACTTTTGAATGAGTATTCACACTTCTTCGTCCTTCTTCCATTCATCCCTTGCTTCGGTTATCCAATCTGGTTGGATAATAGAAATGGCACAAAGCAATGCTTCCACCTCTTCATCCTTTCTTGAGAGTGCATCTGTAATAAAATTTATCTTCCATTTTTTGTAGATGATTTCAAAGTCATAACCTAACATCTTTGTGACCCATTTTTGCTGCTCTTTTGAAGACATTATTTGTTCCAACAAGTGTTTAAGACTATCATGATCAATTTTTACCTTGAAGTGTCTTCCCATTAGGTAAGGTCGCCATTTCTTTAGTGCATGTAGTATTGCCAACATTTCCTTCTCATAAATAGCTTTATGTAAATGCTTTCCTTTGATTGGATGACTTTCAAAAGAAATGGGTCTTCCTTCTTGCATAAAAACAGCACAATTCCATTTCTTGAGGCATCACATTCCACAATAAAGGTTTTTGTGAATTCTAGCGTAGCTAAGACTGGTTCTAGGCACGTTGCTTCTTTAAGATGTTCAAAGGCCTCAGTTGCTTCAGGAGTCCATGAAAATGCATCTTTCTTCAATAATGTTGTTAGAGGTGCTTCTATTCTCCCATAATTCTTAACAAACTTGCGATAATACCCTATTAACCCGAGAAATCCTCGCAACTACTTTATGGTTGTGGGGACTTTCCATTCCTTAATGGCTTTAATTTTGTTAAGGTCTACCTTAACACCCTCTTCAGATACAATATGACCCAGATATTCCACCTCTTTTACTCCAAATAAACATTTTTGCATATAATATTTTCTCCTCCAATAATTTGAGCACCCTGTCAATGTGTTGAACATGATCCTTCCAAGACCTGTTTTTGATTAGTATATCATCAAAAAATACTAATACAAATTTTCAAAGGAAGGGTTTGAAAATGGAATTCATCAACCCTTGAAATGTAGAAGGTGCATTGGTAAGGCCAAAGGCATGACCAAAAATTCATAATGACCCTCATGAGTCCGAAATTCTGTTTTCGAAATATCTTCAGTCTTCATTCTAATTTGATGATATCCTGAATGAAGATCTAACTTGGTAAAATAAATTTCTCCATGAAATTCATCCAATAATTCATCAATCACAGGAATGGGAAATTTATCTTTAATAGTGAGCTTATTGAGCTCCTTATAATCCAGACACATGCGCCATCCATCCTTCTTGTGCACCAATACTACTGGAGTAGAGAAATAACTTTGACGAGGTTGAATTATACCAACCTCTATCATTTTTGTAATCATACATTCATTTTCACTCTTTTGGACATAAGAATATCTATAAAGCCTGATGTTTGGAGGAACACTTCCTGGAATCAAATGAATAGCATGATCATGATCACGAATAGGTGGGAGTCCTTTGGGAGTTTCAAACACCTTGGAATGATTTCCCAAGACTTTTTGGAGATTTGGAGAAATAGATGATTTTGATGTTGAAACTTCTAGTAAGCATAATTATGGAATTACGCCTCATTGTTATTTCTTCAAAAGCTTTGTCATGACATTAGAGCTTATTATCTTTCCTAGATTCCCTGCAATACCCCGTAATTCGACTTCTTTTCCTTCCAAAAAAATTTTCGAGAAAATTTCTTGAAAATTAAAATCTACCGCCCCCAAAGGTTGTAACCATTGTACTCCTAGTACAGCATTAGCACCTCCCAACGGAATGGAAAGCATTGGACTATTCAATGCATATTCCCCCATGGCTTCCTTGATATTATGGAATTTTCTAGAGAAATTTATAGTCCCTCCATTTGCAACCATCACTTGACATTCTTATGTTGTGTATATGAAACAATTCAATTTCTTGGCTACCTTACAATGAATGAAATTATGGGTACTACCCGAATCAATCAACACTATTACCTTTTTCTTCTTGATATGTCCTTCTATCTTGAGAGTTTGAGGAGTGGTAATTCCTGCCAATGCATTAAACGATATGGTCGAGCTCATTTATTCTTCTTCTAGGGTTGGTTCGTAGTGTATATCCTATTCTTTTGAAGTTTCTTGCTCATTTTCTTCCTCCTCTTCACAATCTAAGTAAAATAATTTCTTCTCGGCACACTTATGAGCTTTAGTGCATTTTCTATCACAACTCTAGAAAAGCCCTTTTGCTATTTTTTCTTCCAATTGTTATAGTGTCAACCTTGTAGGTTGTGGAAGTCTAGGAGTAGCAACACTTCCATCTTTATAGATGTGATTGGTAGGATTCCTTGTCGCCATAATTTTACATTCAATTTTTCTTGCCAACCTAAATGCCTTCTCCAATTAATCAGGTTCCCAAACCTCATGTTGGATGTTATCCTTTAAATTCCCTATGAAGACATTAATCTTATGTTCCTATGGAATATCATTTACCCTTATATTCAATTTTTGGAAGTCCTCAATGTGCTCCACCACTGAAACCTTTTGTTTGAGATTTATCAATTGGCTAAAAAAGGCATTGCTCTTTGTATCCTCATAATGTGCTATCATTTCCTCCATAAAAATTGACCAAGTGAGAATTTTTTTATGGGAGAAAAGCCATCGATACCATACAAATGTATGGTGTTCTATATAAAGTTGCAATGTGTACCTTTTGTGTGTTTTGCACATTATTGAGATCAAAATATTGCTCCATCTCTAGTATCCATGTTACGGGATCCTTGCCATAAAACTTCCTCATATCTATCTTTTGAATATGGTGGGTCTTCCATCCAACATTCGAGTTTATGAAATCAGGATTAAAATTTATTTTTCTCTCATCATGGTTTTCCTCTACTATCTTTTCGCCATGAGGAATCATTTCTTGTATGAAATTTGTCAAACCTTCCTTCAAACATTCCATATATTCCTTCAAACCTTCCATTTTTTCTTCAATACCATCCATATTAGCTTCCACACCTTTCAAACCATCCATATTAGCTTCCGAACCTTTCTTCAAACCATCCATCTTAGCTTCCACGCCTTTCTTCAAAACTTCCATTTCATTTTTTGTTGCTCTTAGTGAGAGCGAAATTTGATGCACTTGCTCTTGTAATTTTGATATATCATGTTGCACTTCTTCATCTTCATGAGTCACAGTAGAGTATCATGAGGGCTTGATGGGTGTTGAATTATTTTTAGGGGGAATTTTAGAACCCAATACTGATATCTATGCTTCAATATGCCCTTAGAATCACTTCAAACTGATTTTTCAAACAAAACTTATGCAATTTGAAAAAAAATACACACCTTTTTATTGCTTTTGAGGAGCTCGATATTGAAACTGAATTATCTTTGTGCTTTCATATCTTCAATATCTGAAATTCGGTCCTGTAGTAGCCATCTGAAGCTTCTTTCGAATGCCATAGGTCTGACCTAATTTGGACTCTTCAAGACAAATTTATGCCCAATCTCCCACGATGACCTAATTATAGACTTGTTCAGTAGAGCAAACTTGTACGACGTGCCATGTATCAGTGTTTCCTCCTTCTGCTCTGAAATTGATATACAGGAAACTAAAGTTTGTGTTCTTTCTAACATGTTTTACTGGATTCCAATCTGATGCTTAGAGAGAGAATTATGATGATTTTCCCAAGGTCAGTTCTTTTATATCAAATTCGGGAGCCTACAAAAATGCTAACTTCTACAGATCATATCTCCGAAAATATTGTGAACCAAGATCTGAAATTTTTACATGAATTTCCACAGGGTTTCGGCTTCACCTGATAAAAAATTCAACTTCTGAAACTTCGTAGAAAAAAAAATTATAACGAAAATTCCATGATGACCTATTTGGAGCAGTGAAGCCCTAAAATCCAAAGCTCTGATACCAAATGTTATGAAACCAGCTCCAAAAATAGAATAAAAGAGAGATCAACGCCTTAGACATAAGTCACTTCGAGGGGGAAACCTACTTTACATTACATCAATGAACAATTCTTGGATGATATGAATGAAAAAACCTCCTTCTATATATTGAGGAGTCCATAAGGTCACAATATCATCCTAGCCGACCTAACAATAATAATGTAAGGGTACAATAATAATATGGAGGTTATAGGGGTACAATAATAACAATAACGGTGTTACACTAACAACAACAAGGGACTACACTAGTAATCTAGGGACCTAACAGTTAACCTCGACCACCACTGCAGATGAACTAAGGAGCAATTCATTTTCATTTGCATGTTCGATTTTTTTCTTTTCTTAGAACAACATTCCTTTTCTTCATTGTTGGTACCTGTAGAACATTAAATATATGTGAATTATAGAGATTGTTTGAAACATGTTATCTAATATTTTTAAGTATATTATTAATGAAAAATAAAAAAAAGAAACTCATATTGGATCGATAGTATTTTTTTCATTCACCTGATTCATCCTTCTGCAATTTTTCCATCAGAATTTTACGCTCTTATGGTCTTAGATCAAAAATAATCTTATCGAGCTTTGTCATTTTGTGGCTCTGCATGATAAACAGTAAACAATACATATTAGTTAATCTTACATATAGTTCAAAAATAATAATTTTTGTAAATAATTTACAAAGAACTTGTCTTTTTTTCTTTTCTCGATGTGCTATTAGTATTTTTGTTACTTGATCTCTTGTCAGCCATTTCTTTATCAATATGAAACCTATACCACACCATTCATTAATATATTTTATAAATAAATCACATACTTTTCAGGTTTTAAAAAAAAAAAAAATTGAAGAAAACGGTGTGCCTTTCAAAAAGTACGCACCGAAGACGGTGCGATAGGTTCTTATAAATGCACTGCCAAAACAGTAGAAACATCGTACAGTGCTCTCTGTCAATAAGGAGACTCGATGTGTTATATGTTAATTGGTGCACCGATTAACACAGACATAAATTAATAAAAAAATTGTTTTTATGAAACAGTACGTGCGCGGTGCGCTATTTTACATAAGGCGTTCTGATTTAAAAAAATATGTTTTTAAATTGTTTTTATGAAATAGTACGTGTGTGGTGAGCTATAATAAAATAGTGCATCGGTGCGTTATTTTACACAAGGAGCACCGATTAAAAAAATCTATTTTTTTTTTTAATTCATGCAAGGGCTGACATGGAATGGAATCTGACTCTACAAGTCGTCCCGTCGGTTAGATGTCATGGGCCTATATATATAAAAATACAACCCTATAAATCTAAAATGAAAAGCCCTAATTCTGAAGTCACAGAAATAGGAAGAAGCAAGGGCAGAAACAAAAATAAATAAGGCTTTAGCGTAAGAAAGGATTTTTTTTTTCTTTTCTTTTTTCTGAAAATGAATAGTAAAATTTAAAATTTTTACTTACCATGTATTAAATCAAACAGAAACTGTAAAAAAAACTATTATTACATTAAAATTTAACATTTTTACTATACTACACGGTTTGAATCACCAGATGTTTGAAATTTTGATTCTCTAAATAGTGTTGTTGTTCGAAAGTATTTCGCTACTCCACAGTGCTCTCGTGCTCCAGGTATGCCTCTCACGCAAATCACTCCATGAAATTTTTTGAAAAATAATGAAATAATGAATATTTTTTACTATTCAAAGAATTTTTTTAAGAAATTAAATATCCGAAAATAATTTACCGCCCATTTTTCAATTTACCGCTTTTTTTCCAATTTAAAAAAATAAAGTTGCGTTTTTTAATTTATTTGCGGCTATTTGGTTGTTTGCTATCTAACCGCACTGGTGTGTCAATTAATAACACAACACCGGTGCACAGTAACTAAAACGCATCGGTGCAGTTAACAGTGCATTAGCACCGATAACAATAAGTCCATTTTTAAGGAACCGAAATTAATTTTAGGGTATGTACACCAAAATCTATTGTTGATTTTGCTCAAATGCAGGGAGAAAATATCATAATTATATCGAATGGAAAATTCTTCAAAATCCAGCTCGTTCCATAATATTTCTCAAAGTCCATCACAGAGTTCTCCCTATCCATCTTGAGACGTAATATTTACTTCGTATTTTATTTATATTTTCATTATCTAATTGATTTTTTTTTTTATCCATGTCAATTAGCTGAATAAAATTAATGTATACAAATTTGAAGGTTCATGCAAATTTAAAATCGAGTTCAGATGCAAAATATATTCAAATAGCTCCAAAACGTCAGAAGTTCTGATCAGGAGTAGCATACCGCAAGGCGCATTTGGTAGATGAAAATGGACAGTCGCGTCACCATGCTAATTGTAACATTGCATCTTCTAGCCATAATCCTAGGACAATGATGGTAATAATAATTTTTTGGTATATTAATGTAATTATTTCAATGTCAAAGCAACTAATCATGCATTGTCGACGTGCTTACTAATTGATATCGTAGATTTTGTACTAATCGTGTTCAAATATATTTTTTGAAATTATTAGGATTCTAGTGATGATGAGCGACCTACCTACCATCTTCCGTTGCACCCCACGACAATGTAAAATCGAGAGAAGGTTGAATTAAGAGAAAAACTCGAAGAGGAACAATACCAAGAATGGTTGAATGCACCACTTATTCAGTTCCCACTACGTCCAGATTCACCAATTAGGAATGACTACAACAATATTAGTTATTCACAAGCTAGCAATGGAGGTAATGAAATAGAGGTTGGTATGGATGATTAATTAAGGGATATGACTGCCATGGAGACAATGTTGTTAGATGCATTCCAGAACGATCATCAGCTAGGGGATGATGCTCATATCGCTAATACCTTTTTCGAAAGCCTTAAATTTTCTTCCTCCACCCCTCTCTTTGGACCCGACGGTCAGTCAAAGTCTACCCAGTTGGGGACAATGATGTTACTGTACAACTTGAAAGCAAATTTTGTCCTGTCAAATGCATGTTTCTCAGAAATTTTGAGGTAATTAACCATCAAGTCCTCCCTTATATTTTGAGAAATATAATGACACAATGAACATTACAAATGGTCAATTTTATGAACATTAATAATTATATCGGAATTAATGTACATTTAATATTTTCCATGATCACCAACTACAAGTTATTCAAAGATAAGTTTCTTCCGAGTGTTAATGTCTTGCCCAGTAGCTGCGAAGAGGCAAAGAAATTGTTGAAAATGTTGGGTGTTGAGTACATATCATATCATGCATGTCCAAATGATTGTATTCTATATAGAGGAGAATAAGCAGAAAAAGAGATATGTCCGAAATGTGGGCATGACAGGAATGATAAATATATTAAAAAAGGGTAAATCACGTGGTCTTCCTTTTAATATATTGAGGCACAGGCCTATAATTCCAAGGATTCAAAGTCTTTTTTGTTGCAAAGAATTAGCTATGGTGCACGGATGGCATGCCTCACACATAAGTGAGTTGGGAGTTATGTGAATCCCAACAGATTCAATAGCCATGAAGCATATAGAGGATACATGGCCTGAAAAATTCAAGGATGAAGTACGAAGTTTACGACTCAGCATAGCCATGGATGGCGCCAACCCATATTCCCTCCAGAACACCAACTATTATGTTTGGCCTGTAGTAGTGATCAATAACAATATCCCCCCATGGTTGCCCATGAAGAATGAACATCTTATGTTGGCTCTCATAGTCCCTCATAGAAGAAAAGTGAATAATATGGATGTCTACTTACAACCACTGGTAGATGAATTGAAGGAATTATGGGATGGGATAAATGTATACGATGTAGCAAGACCCATTGCAACAGAGAGGAGTTTTATGTTGTATGGCATATATGCTTACACGACACATGATTATCCAGGCTTAAAGTTTGCTTTGTTAAATTACATGTTTATTGATTTGTTTATATACGTTACAATATTATTTCGCATATTATTTATTTAATTCGTTGTAATTGTTCTGATCTTCATGATATTCTTTAACATGCGATGCATATATATTGTCTACAATAATTTCACATATCTTGTAAAAAAATTGTATTTTAGATGTAAATGATGTGGACCTTCTCTGAAAGCTATACGGTCCAATAACCTATCAAAGCCACTATATGACTACTCCAGGGTATTCCTCCCAAGAGAACACCCTTACAAAAGAGAGGCATCTACTTTCAATGGTAAACGAGAGAGAACCCAAAGACTTCTAATAACGACACCAGCTGAATGGCTTAGAGCATATGAGAGAGAGAAGGAGAAGGATTTCTTAGAAATGTTCGATTCAAATGGGGAGCCTATGTTCGATGATCTAGAATTCTTAGACACCTATGTTGAGAAATTTCCCATTGGGATGAAAATGAAATCTATCTTGTGTAACCTCCCATATTGGGAGCACCTTAAGATTACCCACTTATTAGATCCCATGCATATATTAAAAATAAATTCATATTCTTTATGGAGGCACATATCATCGAAAAAAAGTGACACATTTGTTGTTAGGAAAGATCTTATTACTTCAAAAAGAAAAAAGAAACATTGGCCAAGACGATTAGAAAGTACAAGATCAGAGGCAGGTGGCATTGGTCCCTCTAATTCATGGTATTTCAAAGAAGGTGATGTCCCATGGATTTTAAAAAAAGATGATCTTTCTTTGGCAAAGGAACTTATAATGGGTGTGAGGGTGCCATCTTCATACGAGTCTTCACTACGACACTACTTCATCGTGGATGACCATTTGTCGAGGTTGAAATCACATGACCATTTGAATCTTCTAAGAGTACGTATAATGTCAAAAGCATGATTTTATTATTTGTTATATTAATAAATTTTATCCCATGCACGGATCATAAAACATAACTAATTTTGTATATTATTACATATTTATATAAATTTGCAGTGGCATTATCCTTTGTTCGTGTGTGGGTGTGTGAAACATGAATTCCCCCAAGACCTAGGACGCGTCATACCTAAATTATCTGCATTTGTACGTTGGATCACGTCGAAGGAGATTCATGTGGCTAGCATTCCACGGTGGTGTCAAGAGATAGTTGAGATTGTTTGTATGTTCAAGAAGGAAATGTCGATGAGTTTCATGGAATTTCAGGTTCATCTATCAATCCACCCAGTTTATGAGGTTGAATTAGTTGGGGTGGTTTCTTGTCGTTGGATGTTCTTCTTAGAGAGGTACATGAAGAAATTGAAAAGCTTTGTTCGACAAAGGGAAAAACCCGAGGGTTCTATGGCAGAGGGGTACATATCGTATGAGTCTTTCTGTTATGACAGCAAGTACATCAAGCGGATCGACAATAGACCAGGTGCGGTGATTTGGGACGATGAAAGGGATGAAGACAAAAGAGAAGGGGAGTTGCTCCAAACGAATGGAAAACGGCGCTTGATAAAGAGCAAGCGACTTATGATTTTTCAAATATACACAAAGTAAATATTCATGTTGAACTTCGATATAATGTATATTTTGATCTCATATGTAACATATGTCGGTTTGATTTTATCAGCAAATGTAGAAATTGAAGCAATCAATAAATTCGTTCTTTACAATTCCGAAGCGACACAACCGTGGGTCGCATTGTACGAACAAAAGAGATGAAATGGGATAGTGATAGGAAAGAATTCAAATGGTTGAATGGTAGAAGTGTGCCTTATCTCGATCATTTAAAATAAAATATGCCAAAAATATGCCCCAACAGTTGGGTTGTTGACTAAGTCAGAGAGAAATACAGTGCAATCAGTCGTTACCCGCATGCTGAAGAGGATGCGCTAAACGTAGGGATTGGGTGCACCCACTTGGTAATAATCTATTTATCTACATTTTAAACTTAATAATGCACCTTTGAAATGTAATTACATATATATTTCATATTTTAACAGTTGGGTCATTATAAGATAAATGACACTATAATTTTTTAACCTTTTTATAGGTTAATTTTTTCCCATATATGTGGGCATATGGAAATCATTTTCGCATAGAAAATGCCGATGATGGACATGTGACACAAGACTGTGGAGTGGAATTAGAGTTCGATCAATCTAGTCAAGCTAGCCATCGTGATCAAAACCTAGTACGAGGGACATTAGGTTACGTCGGAAAGATACAAGAGATCATTGAAGTGGATTTATCTTCTTTCCAATGTATTATTTTTAGATTCAAGTGGTGGGACACCTTTGATCGGAATAATGTAAAGGAAGATCGCAATAGTTGGCTGATATGTATCAACTCTAGAAAGATGTGGGATGAAGCTAAGGAGCCCTATGTTTTCCCCAAACGCTGCAACCAAATGTTTTTTACCCAGATGTGTTGGATAGGGAATGGTGGTTCGTATTGAGACATGAGCCTAGATCAAAATATATTTTTGAGAATAATAGTGTTATCATGCCAAGCGAGTTGGAAGATGATAATGACGGTGATCATGAGAACCGAGAGTGATATGGTACATGTGTTATTTCATCATTTATACGTTTTAAGATTGGATTTTATAAAGAAGATGACGTAATTACCTTATAACTAAGACTCTTTTTTTCGAAACATTATAATATGTCTTTTGAATTAATTGGTAATTTGCATTGTGTTAATGTTAAAGTCATTTCACTTGATAATTTGCAATTATGTTGATCTCGAAAACAATGGTGTACTGTATAAAGTTCTTTTTTTTATAATGTCAATTCCTAAAATAATACAACTACTTGATTGTTTTAAATGTGTGTGAATGATATCTTCAAAATGTATATTGTTATTTTTGGTATGTAAGATCATAATAAAGTAATGATAATTCTAAAGTACATGAATTTATTTGCATTATTTTCTAAACTTTATTATGTTACAAAAAAATTATTATTCTAGATTTATTATTTTGGAATTATTTATATTCATACAATTTTACAATTATGGTAATTTAACAATATTTATGATATACATTTTAATTACGGTAGTTATGGTTCCAAATTGACATTTAATTTACAAATTTAAAATTTTTAATAAAATTGAATGATGACAATGCATACAATTACAATTACAATTTTACAATTTCATAATACAATTACAATTTTACAAATATTTTACATACAATTACTATTACTATTTTACATATAATTACAATTAAAATTAGAATTTCACATACAATTACAATTACAATCACAATTTTACAATTTTACATAAAATTACAATTACAGTCATTTCACAATACAATTAAAATTTTACAAATATTTTACATACAATTACAATTATAATTACAATTTCACATACAATTACAATTACAATTTTAGAATTTTACATACAATTACAATTTTACAATTATACATACAATTACAATTATATTTACAATTACAATCATTTCACTATACATTAAATATTACAATTAAAATTTTACAAATATTTTACATACAATTACAATTAAAATTACAATTAGAAATACAATTACAATTTTACATACAACTAAAATTAAAATTTCAATTACAATCACGACATAATATTTAAAAATTATCACAATTTAATATTAAAAATAAACATCACGATCATGGTAACCATCGTACAAACATCATATTCGACTAAAAAACACATTCAAATTCGCTAACATCATCTAATCATCGTGATCATGATCATCTAACAAAACACAAGCATTGTATATCATCATCACAACACAAACATCAAATATACATCTCATGTCAAAAAACTGCTATCACATACACATCTATCTGCAAGTTGCACATTAAATGAACATATCTAACATAACCTAACAATATACACATCATGATGAACACCAACATGTAAATTAAGTACATCTGCAACATGAATATAAAATACATGGACCATATATATATATATAATGACAAAAATATACAACTGTAATATAACTGCATATAAATGTCAAATATCTGGTGGTACATAAATAGTAGCACTAGTTAAGGCATGCTCAGTCGATGGTGCAGCCTCGACATGCTCAGAGAGATGATGATCATGTGTCTGCTAATCTGGAGGTGTCTGCTGATTAGGAACTGCCTACTCATGATGACTCATGGATGGTCAAGCCTGCTCATTCAATGGTGCGGAAACATGCTGATTTGCCTCCTTAGATGGACCTGTGCCCTCCTCGAGATCATGTACCTGCTCAAGAATAGGACGTGTTTGCTGAGATGGTGCAGACTGCTCAGACGATGCTTGCTCATGATCATGACTAGATGCTGCAGGTTTCTCATCATGATTATCTTCGGCGCGAGGTGGAGTACTAGAACGATGATCACTCCCCTCATGATCATGATCATCATATGATGTGCTGCTTTTTCATACTGCATATCTAGCACGCCTACCCCTCCTCGCCTGTGCCAGTGCTCTGGTAGCTCCAACGATATGTCGCATGAGGGTCAACATATCATGAGGAATGCATCTCCAAATTTGTGTCAGTGTATCATCAACCTATATCTCTTTGATAGTAATTGGACTACCTCCCTCCTCAACTAGGAGTCAACAGAGTTGGTCACCCAAATACATCCTAAATCGGGTGTCTATCCTACGTCTCACACCTACCGGTATTTGCACTTGATCAGGACCAGGTCTGTCACACTGATCCTCTGCCTCTACCATCTCCTTGTCAACATGATCTGCACGTGGATCATTCGGTGGTGGTGGAATCTCAATGCCAACGAATGACCCAACATCTACAAAATATATACAAGTACACAAAAATGATTAGACGATTTCAATAAACAATTTAATAAAACAAGTTAAATAATGTGTTAGAATAAATTTGATAATTCTAATTAATTAATTAATACAATAAAATGAAACTATATTAATTTAAATAAAACACTAATATTACCTCTTGCATCCGGTGGCTGATCCTGTGTGAAGAGGATGTTGGTACACCCTCGCCAATCCAAACCAGTGTACGGACATGGCACCAGAACGAAAGAGTGATCAGCAACATTGGATAACAACTCTAGTGCATCAGGAGATATCCTGGCGAAAAAGTCAGACTCGCCCCTCTTGGGCATCATCTGGCCCCACATCTCTATCCGTACGTGCAGCATCGGCCTACGAGACTGCCGAAAAAAAGTAGGCCTCGTCTCTAGAAACCTCTCAAAAAATAAACAAAATAACTCTAAAGCAAAAGGGAAGGTCAACCTCCCACGTGCCTGAGCACAATATCTATCTAATGATGTACAAACTGCCACAAAAAAATTGTAGACCATCTCACAAGTCATGGTGCCTGTAATAAAGAATCAACATAAAATAAAAGTGGGAAACTAATGCATTTCCCTTCACTGGTATGGTGTGAAATGGTCGTCAGCAGTAGTGAGAGGCACCTCACCTCCTCTGCACCAAATGAAGATATACGTAACTGACCACCGGACACCTAAAAATATGCAGGAGAAAGTATATCGACACTAATTTATCTCTGGGAGTACACCAACTAACTCCCTGTTGCATAGTCGACGAGGACATATGGGAACTAGGGAAAATCCTAACCTCTCTTAGACAAGCCAGTAATAAAATATATGTCCTCCTCAGTGGGTGTGTACCACTGGTCAGGATCGACCAGGAAAGCCTGTCGGTGGGCATTCCACATGAAGATGAGTTGTCCCAATAACCCATTATGGCCCTTCAAGGATGTAGCCTCCTCATAGAACATGAGGAGGCCTACCTCCTTTAGAAGCAACAAGGTGGCTTCCATAATAGGGCAAGGGTACATAAGTCTCTCCCTCTCTCATGCCTCCCACAGGCGAACCATGTTATACCGATCCTCCATATGTTCTTGTTGTTCCCTTTGTTCTCTATGTTGACGTCGCTAAGTGATTCACATATTAAATACATTTTTTTAATTAAATGAGACATGTGTGTGTGTGTATATATATATATATTTATATTTTGAAAAAAAAAATCGATGCGCCCAAAAAAAAAGTCATGCACCAGTACCGGTGCATCCGTTTTTATCGCGCACTGCACTCGGTGTGCATGAAATTTGTCCCCGCACCGCACGACATACAATGTACTTTCTTCTGTTGTGCGTTCACGAACTATCCACCACGGGGGGATAGTTAGGTCAATGCACTACCCAACAATAATTCATGGTCAACAGTATAGTCGTTTAAATGACCCCACCGTTGACTATGTACTAGTGTCGAGAGGGCAGTGCGTTGACCACACTATGTGCCTCAGGGTGGATAGTTCATTCAGTGCACCGCCCTCCTGACATCAGTACATCGTCAACAGTGTGATCATTTAAACGCCCGCACCGTTGACTATGTATTGATGTTAGAAGGGCAGTGCGCTGATCGAACTACCTACCCCGGGGCAGATAGTTTAGTCAACGCATAGCCCTCCCGACATTGGTACATAGTCAACGGTGCGGTCATTTAAACGACCGCACCGCCATGACAGGTTAAAAAAAAAAAAAAAAACCCCCGGTGCGCGTTTTTTGGTACCACACCCGAACCTGGTGCGGTTTCTGTTAGCACCGTTCGCAATGCAGCCTGCAAATTTATAGGCAACACCGCGAATTGTTCGAGCCGAACGGCTTGAGCGCACCGCGCATACTTTTTTTTTTTCAATGGTTAATTGTAAGGTTTTTATCAAATCTAATCCGCTAAAACATTTATTTATTGAGAAACAAGTAAAATACCTGTACATTGGGCGTCGACGAGGCATATTTGCTGAAGAATTTGAAAAACCAAATTTGCCCACTGTTTTCAAAAATTCAAACTCCACAAGGTGGGCAATGGATGGCAGCAGTGCGTGCAATGGGAGAACTGATGGCAGGGTGCCTCACACAAGAGAAATTCGCACTGGTGCTTGAGAGCTCTGGAGCACTAAAGAAGTGAAAATGCAGATTTTTCGACCGGTAATGTTTTTTTATTTAACCCTATTTCGATGCATGGGTGAGAAGCACCGGGTGGTGTGCGGGTTTTTAAGACGCATAAGACCTGTTTCTGCATAGCGGACCAGTGAGTTATATTAATTAGACGCACCGGGCGGGTTTGTATGGAGATCTCGGTGTGTCGGTGTGCCAATTTGTAATACGCACTGGTGGTTTATGATGAGAAATGCACTGAACAAAAAAACATTCGAAAAAACTTCCACTCGCCAACCTCCTCTAGAGACCGTTTCTACAAACGGATACCTGGACTATTTTTATAAAGGTTTCCTCAAAAACATTCGCTAGAGGGTCTTTTCCTTGTCGTGTCAAGTGGGATATCTTTGTATCTTTGGATGTCTCACATATTCTTATATCCCCAAGGAGCATAGGAAGAAGTTGGAACCCATGGAAGAGAAGGGTATCTTTATGGGTTACAATAAGACTTCGAAGGACTATCAGATCTTCATTCCTTCTAAATGGAGAGTGGTGATTAGGAGGGATGTGAAGTTCAAGGAGGAGAGGGCCTATCGGAGATCATGAGAGTATGATGAGAGAGAGTCATGTTGAGATTCAACAAGATGATGAGTTGAGTGAAAATTAGTCACCTTCACTAAGTGACTATTTTTAGGTGTAAGTCTATTTTTAGACTATGTCTATTTTTAGACATGGTGATCATATTTCAGAAGTTGCAGGATGTTATTTGTGGATGGTTGGTCAAGTTGGAAAAATGGATGAAATTCTATTTTTAGAATATTGGGTGAAGTCTATTTATAGATCATCGATCTAAAAATAGAAGTGTTGATTATTATTAGCTCTTAATAATAATCAAACTCTAAATATCAACTTATTCTCTTGGAGCACTTAATTTCAGTGTAGAGATTTGTCAAATCATTGGGCTGAAGGAATTACGCAATTCCTAGGGTTTACTGGTGGTTCATGCATGGAGGACTTAGTTAGAACTGAAGCGGAAAATTTATGACAGAGTTGGAAGAGTAGTTCATGGGGTTGTTATTCAGTTTAACTCAGTTAATGGAGTTAAACCCAGTTGAGATAGTTGTATCTAGTCTAACTGAATGATACACTAGTGAGAGTGGAGTGAATTAATTAGTTAATTAATTCACAAATAATAACTCATTAATCAACTGAAAAAATACAACAGTTAACTACAGTGCATGTCAGTTCCAGTGGAGACCCAGTGGAGAGATAGGTGAAAGGGAAAGATGGGCTATCCGTTGTGACTATAGTGATGCATTGATTGCACCACACACACATTGGAGTTTCCAATGAGGATTGCACAATGCAAGCAAGGTAGATTCGAATTCATTCAGGGGTCTTCTTCAGCAGGGATTGCGCAGTGGAGGCAGGCTATCAGGTGGCAAGAAATCAGTGCATGGATTTGCATATTTCTTCTGAATAGTGTGTGATGATTGATTGTACTGAGAGCTTGATGTACTAAGCTTTGTATGAGATTGTTACATGATATCCATGATACATAATATATGATAGTTGGGGTTTTCAGCTTCAAGCTTTCCCGTTAAACAATTGTGTTATGTGCGACTGTTTTTATTGCTTCATGTGTTTGCAATTGATTTAAATTTCCGCAAAATATTAACAGTGGAAGGATTTTGTATTTAGAAAGAAGATAAATATTGTTAGATCAGGAGAATATGGATATATACATGCATCTTGTATATAATTCATACATGGTATCAGAGCAGTGTTAATTCTTGAAGATTGCAATTGTGAAGAATTGTTGAGTTTGTGTTGGTGGACAATTCGAATTTGCTTCATAAAATTATTGGTGCGACAGTTGAGTATACATTGAAATGTATTTCAATGGGTTGTGATTGGAGTATGCCCTTGATGGCAGCTCGAATTACATATCCTGGAAGGATAGGATGGAGGTGGTGCTGGAAGATAATGGACTGAAGGAGTTAATCGATAGCGATGTTCCTAAGTCGAGATCTAGTGATGCTGCATTACTTGACACATGGAAAAAGAAGATAGCAAAGACAAGAAAAATTTTGTTGGAAGGTGTGAAGACCATATTGTGTCCAGCCTTCATGGGAAAGCCACTCCATTTGCATTGTGGAAGGCTTTGACAGATGTGTTCCAAAGCAGCAGCGACCAGAGCAATTTGGCGCTGAAAGATAAGCTCAGAAAAATAAAAGTGGAGAAGGGCGACAGTGTTCCAAAATATCTCACGAAGTTTTTCCACTGTAGGGATGAACTGGGAAGTGTGGGGATTATTGTTGATGATGAATACTTGGTGAGCTTGGCTCTCCTTGGGCTTCCGAAGATTTAGCATAGCTATGAATACTTTGTCAATGGACGGGAGAAACTACCGGGATGGGAGCAACTTTGGTAAGATCTTGTGCAGGAGGAGATAAGGTGAAGTACCAGGGATGGATCTTCATCAAAGAATGAAGATGAAGAAAATTTCACTTTGGCTACCAAAGAAAGGAAAGGGAAGGGGAAGAAATCCCATTCAAAATCCAAGGCTAAAGGCAAGAAGCAGGATTTGTCCAAGGTGAAGTGTTTTCACTGTCACGAACATGGGCATTTCACCACTAACTGCACACAGAAGAAGAAGAACAAGAAGGTTTTTTGAGCTGTAGCTGGAGAGGCCTTAGCCTCACAATTTGAAATTTATTTCACTTTGATCGCATGCTTGGTTTCAAGCTCAATGGGATCGATGTGGTATCTTGATAGTGGTGCGTCTTTCCATATGATAGGAGACAAGGATTTGTTTAGTGACTTGGAGGAGAAGGACCTTCAAATGCATATAGAGATGGGATACAATGGTCGATATAGTGCGACTGGCATTGGGACCATTACCTTTGAGAGGGAGTCAGGTAATCCATTTCTGTTGAAAGACATTATGCATGTTCTAGGTTTGAAGAAGAACTTGGTCTCGGTTGCAATGTTGGAAGACAAAGGTTATGACGTTGTTTTTAGCGATGGAAAGTATTTCATGTGACATAAAACAACGAGTCAAACCAAGAGGATAGGGATTTGAGTTAAGAATCTCTACAAGCTGGAGGTATATGGCTGCGCTACAATGATGGTCAAAGCAGAAGAAGTGGTGAGCTGGGATGAGGGAAAATTATGGCACAAGAGATTGGGCCATCTTCACCATGGTGCTTTGAAGATTTTACAGTAGATTTCTACTAGACTTCCCAAGGGTACTCTTGCGCAGTTAGATCAGTTCAAGGGATGTACTATGGGTAATTTTGTGAAGACCACCTTTCATGAGAAGGAGAATTGTGCTTCGGTGATCCTTGAGAGAATTCACACAGATGTGTGTGGACCTTTCTCGATTGCTTCAACAGCAAAACATAGGTATTATGTTATGTTTGTTGATGACTATTCTCGTAGATGTTGAATCTTCTTCATGCAGAAGAAGAGAAAAACATTCTCAAAGTTCTATGATTTTAAAGCATTGGTGGAGAAGGAGTCATGGAAGCAAGTGAAAGCTCTACGGAGCGATAATGGTGGTGAATATATCTCGGGCAAATTCAAAGACTTATGTAGCAAAGAAGGAATTCGAAGAGAACTCATAGCGCCTCATAACCCACAGCAGAATGGGGTCGCGGAGAGGAAGAATAAAACAATCGTGGGTGTTGCACGAGCTATGCAGGATGACTAGGGCCTACCGATGCACTTGTGGGAGGAAGCATGCAACACTGTGGATTATATGCAAAACCGTTGTCCTCGTAGAGTACTTGGCATTAGTACACCTAAAGAAGTTTTTACTGGTAAGAAGCCTGATATTTCTCATTTGAAGATTTTTGGCTCATCTGTTTACATTCATGTGACAAAGGACGCCAGGAAGAAGATGGAGCCGACTGCAGAAGTTGGGATATTTGTGGGGTACATAGAAACACCCCACAATTATCATGTGTATTTTCCAGACAGTCGGATGACTGTGGTGCGACGGGATTTAAAATTCAATGAGGTGAAAGCCATGAAGTTGTTGCTTGAGAGGGAGCTACACTTGCATGCAGAGGAGGAACTTCTTGTTCCCAAAGATGAGCCTCTAGATGTGGATTAGACACGGGAGGAGATTCATGGAGTGGAGGAGTCCACTCATGCAGAAATCGTACCACATAAGCTTGATGCGACACAGAATGTAGGAGTCCCTACATCACAGTGCAAACAGAGACAGTCACCTGAATGATTTACTGGATACATGGCTCTTATGAGAAAGTGTATCGTGACAGAGCCATATTCTTTTGAAGAAGCAGTGCAGGAGCCCACATGGGTAGATGCCATGGTGGAGGAGTACGACTCCATTGTCAGAAACAATGCTTGGGATATTTTTCCAAGGCCGGTGGGTAAATCAGTTATAGGATCAAGATGGATCTACAAGGTAAAGCAAGTTGCTAATGGGAGCCTCGAGAAGTATAAGGCAAGATTTTTTGCCCTGGGCTTCTCACAAATCGAGGTGATTGATTATGAAGAAACCTTTGCACCTGTCGCACGGTATTCTTCCATAAGGACCATCCTTGATCTCTCAGCGCAGATGGGTTGGCACATTCATCATATGGATGTGAAGACTGTGTTCCTTAATGGGATCATTGAGGAAGAGGTGTACATTGAGCAGCCTGAAGGATTTGAGATCTTCAGCAGCGAGTCGCATGTGTGCAAGCTCAAAAGAGCATTGTATGGGCTAAAGCAAGCACCACATGCTTGGTACACACAAATCAACAGCTATTTCACTGGACTTGGCTTCACCAAGAGTGAGGTGGATGAAAACCTGTACCAAATTGTGGTGGAGGATAAACTTTTAATCATTGTTCTTTATGTTGAAGATTTAATACTAACGGGTGATGAGCAGTTGATACACTCATGCAAGGCAGATCTTGCAAAGGAGTTTGAGATGAAGGATTTGGGCCTCCTTCATTATTTCCTTGGATTGGAAATATGGCAGCGGGAAGGTGAATTGTTTGTGTCTCAAGGCAAGTATGCCCGGGAGATACTTGAGAAGTTTCACATGCAAGGTTGCAAGCCTATCGACACTCCTCTTCTAGTAAATTGGAGGAAAGAGGATGCTACATTGGCAGAGGTAGTGGATGCCACTGTTTATCGATAGTTGGTGGGTTCGCTCATGTATTTAGTTAATACAAGACCGGACATATGCTATGCAGTGAACCAAATTTCACAAGTGATGGTTAAGCCTACCAAGCTCTTTTGGAAGGCAGACAAGCATGTCCTAAGGTATCTCAGGGGAACATATGAGTATGGCTTATGGTACAGACAGACGGATGAGGTGAAGTTGCATGGCTTCACGGATGCAGATTGGGCAGGCAACCCAACAGACAGAAAAAGCACATCAGGAGGGATTTTCAATATCGGATCTATGGCAGTTTCTTGGTACAGCAGGAAACAAAGGTCCAGGCACTCAGTTCAGCGAAAGCATAATACATGGTAGCAATTCAAGCTGCATGTGAGGCTATCTGGATGAGGAAGATCCTAGTCAGTTTGTTCAGTTCACATTTAGATCCTACAGTGATACATTGTGATAATCAGAGTTACATTAAACTCTCGATTAATCCTGTGTTTCATGATAGATCTAAGCATATTGATATCCAATATCATCGTATCAGAGATTGTGTGCAGTGAAAGATCATGTTGCTTCAGTACATTCCTACAGAAGATCAGGATGAAGATATTCTGACGAAGGTGCTCACCAGGAGCAAATTTGAATATGATAGAGGCAAGATCAGGGTGAAGGATAATCCCTATCTTGTTGAGAGGGAGTGTTGAGATTCAACAAGATGATGAGCTTAGTGAAATCAGTCACCTTCACTAAGTGGGCCCGTAGGTTATTTTTAGGTGTAAGTCTATTTTTAGACATGGTGATCATATTTCAAAATTTGCAGGATGCTATTTTTGGATGGTTGGTCAAGCTGGAAAAATAGATGAAATCATATTTTTAGAATATTGGGCGAAGTCTATTTATAGATCGTCGATCTAAAAATAGAAGTGTCGATTATTATTAGCTCTTGATAATAATCAGACTCTAAATATCAACTTATTCTCTTGGAGCACTTAATTTCAGTGTACAGATTTGTCAAATCAGTGGGCTGAAGGAATTATGCAATTCCTAGGGTTTACTGGTGGTTCATGCATGGAGGACCTGGGCTTATAATCCGGGCGGGAAAAGTTATGACAGTAGCTGGAAGAGTAGTTCATGGAGTTGTTATTCATTTAACTCGCTTAATGGAGTTAAACCTTGGCTCATCGTAGTTGTATCTAGTTCAATCGAATGATACACTAGTGAGAGTGGAGTGAATTAATTAGTTAATTAATTCACAAATAATAACTCATTAATCAATCGAACAACACAAATAAATAACTACGTGCAAATCAGGCCCAAAGGAGACCCAGTGGAGAGATAGGTGAAAGGGCAAGATGGGCTATCCGTTGTGACTATAGTGATGCATTGATTGCACCACACACACATTGGAGTTTCCAATGAGGATTGCGCAATGCAAGCAAGGTAGATTCGAATTCATTCAGGGGTCTTCTTCAGCAGGGATTGCGCATTGGAGGCAGGCTATCAGGTGGCAAGAAATTAGTGCATGGATTTGCATATTTCTTCTGAATAGTGTGTGACGATTGATTGTACTGAGAACTTGATGTACTAAGCTTTGTATGAGATTGTTACATGATCTCCATGATACATAATATATGATATTTTGGGTTTTCAGCTTCAGGCTTTCTCATTAAACAACTTTTTTATGTGCGATTGTTTTTATTGCTTCATGTGTGTGCAATTGATTTTAATTTCTGCAAAAGATTAACAGTACATTCCTACAGAAGATCAGGATGAAGATATTCTGATGAAGGTGCTCACCAGGAGAAAATTTGAATACGATAGAGGCAAGATCAGGGTGAAGGATAATCCCTATCTTGTTGAGAGGGAGTGTTGAGATTCAACAAGATGATGAGCTTAGTGAAATCAGTCACCTTCACTAAGTGGGCCCGTAGGCTATTTTTAGGTGTAAGTCTATTTTTAGACTATGTCTATTTTTAGACATGGTGATCATATTTCAGAAGTTGCAGGATGTTATTTTTGGATGGTTGGTCAAGTTGGAAAAATAGATGAAATTATATTTTTAGAATATTGGGCGAAGTCTATTTATAAATCGTCGATCTAAAAATAGAAGTGTCGATTATTATTAGCTCTTGATAATAATCAGACTCTAAATATCAACTTATTCTCTTGGAGCACTTAATTTCAGTGTACAGATTTGTCAAATCAGTGGGCTGAAGGAATTACACAATTCCTAGGGTTTACTGGTGGTTCATGCATTGAGGACTCAGTTAGAACTGAAGTGGCAAAGTTATGACAGAGTTGGAAGAGTAGTTCATGGAGTTGTTATTCAGTTTAACTCAGTTAATGGAGTTAAACTCAGTTGAGATAGTTGTATCTAGTCTAACTGAATGATACACTAGTGAGAGTGGAGTGAATTAATTAGTTAATTAATTCACAAATAATAACTCATTAATCAACTGAACAAATACAACAGTTAACTACAGTGCATGTCAGTTCCAGTGGAGACCCAGTGGAGAGATAGGTGAAAGGGCAAGATGGGCTATCCGTTGTGACTATAGTGATGCATTGATTGCACCACATACACATTGGAGTTGCCAATGAGGATTGCGCAGTGCAAGAAAGGTAGATTCAAATTCATTCAGGGGTCTTCTTCAGCAGGGATTGCGCAGTGGAGGCAGGCTATCAGGTGGCAAGAAATCAGTGCATGGATTTGCATATTTCTTCTGAATAGTGTGTGATGATTGATTGTACTGAGAGCTTGATGTACTAAGCTTTGTATGAGATTGTTACATGATCTCCATGATACATAATATATGATAGTTGGGGTTTTCAGCTTCAGGCTTTCTCATTAAACAACTGTGTTATGTGTGATTGTTTTTATTGCTTCATGTGTGTGCAATTGATTTTAATTTCTGCAAAAGCTTAACAGTGGAAGGATTTTGTATTTAGCAAGCAGATAAATATTTTTAGATGAGGAGAATCTAGATATATACATGCATCTTATATATAATTTCTACAAGTCATATCCTTCTCCTCAGTAGGGAGGTCTGGTACAGGGAGCAGGACCTCAGGGTTCTGGATCGACTGGTACAGGAGGTACTTCAATGTCAATGACATCTGGGGCACTAGTGGCGAGTTCACTGAGAACTTCTTTAGGGAGTCCACTGGTACAAATTTCACATGGAATTTAAGTTGAAACAAACACAGGTTCTTCGAGGACAGGTGTTGGTACAAGCACACCATGGTTAGTTGGCAGACCTTTATGTTCACCAGACTAAGGGGCAGAGGATGAGGTTCCCTATGGGAAAGCTTCTTCAGGGAATAGGAATCCCAAGTGGCTTCAAGACACCTTGAAGGAAGCAGAGTCCGTTGGTCCTCTTAAGAGGGTGAACAGGGAGAGTGTGCCACCTAAGAAGTTTTGCAATTATGTAGCCAAGGCTACCAGAATTGTTGACTCTAAGCCTACTAGCTATGAGGAGGCTGACAGCTAGGTATTATGGAGAGAGGCTATGGTGGAGGCATATGTCTCTATCATTAAGAACAATGTTTGGGAGGTGGTGCCTAGGCCTCAGGGCAAGTCAGTTGTGACTTCCAGGTGGCTCTACAAGATTAAGCATGTTGTGGATGGCAGCATTGAGAAGTTCAAGGCGAAGTTTGTGACTAGAGGGTTCTCAAAGATAGAGGGAGTTGACTATGATGAGACCTTTGCTCCCGTAGCTTGATACACTTCTATCTGGTCCGTTATTTCTATTGCTACAGAAATGGGTTGGAAAATCCATCAGTTGGATGTGAAAACTGCATTTCTAAACAGAGTTATAGAGGAGGAGGTGTATGTTGCACATCCACAGGGCTTTGAGGTACTTGGGGGGGAGATCCATGTATGTTGCTTGATGTGATCACTCTATGGACTTAAGAAAGCTCTGAGAGCTTGGTATTCGAGGATTGATACTTACTTGCAACAAATGGGTTTCATGAAGAGTGACGCAGATCCGAACCTATACTACATTGTTGTAGGGGATGATCCACTCATTCTTGTGCTATATGTTGATGACTTGTTCATTACTGGGGCATAGATACTAATTAGTGGTTACAAGGAGGATCTTTCTATGGAGTTCAATATGAATGACATTGGGCTGATGCATTACTTTTTGGGGCTTGAGGTGTGGCTGGAGGAGGGGCATATCTTTCTGGAGGAAGGGAATATCTTTCTAGGGCAGGGGTAGTATGACGTGGATGTGTTGAGAAGATTTCACATGGTAAACTATAGACCTATGTCTACACCCATGATCACCAACTGGAAGAAGGTTCATGCTTCAGATTCTATTTTGGTGGATCCAACATTGTATAGGCAGCTTATTGGGTCCTTGATGTATTTGGTAAACACTAGGCCAAATATATGCTTTGTAGTGAACACACTTAGTCGGTTCATGGTTGAGCCCAGGAGGGTGCACTAGGTAGCTGCAAAGCACGTTCTTCTCTACATGCAAGGGATTGTTGATTATGGTCTCAACTATAGGCGGGGAGATGGAGTGAGGTTGGAAGGTTACATAGATTCAAATTTGGCAGGGTGCGCTTATGATAGGAAAAGCACTTCAGGGTGTTTCTTCAAATTTGGTTTGACAGTTTTGTCGTGATTTAGTTGAAAGCAAAATTCAGTTGCTTTGAGCTCTTCTCACTACAAGGAAAATAACCTCTAGTGAATGTTCTTGAGGAAGCCCTTATAAAAATAGCCCAGGTATCCGTTTGTAGCGGAGGTCACTAGAGGAGGTTGGCGGGTGGAGATTTTTGCAAACCACTATTGGAACCATTTTTTGTTTTTGTGCATTTCTAATCATAACATGCACCGGCGTGTTTTATATAAATAGCACCGGTGGATACTATAAAATGGCACACCAAGACACTGTGTTATTCATACAAACTGGCCTGGTGCGTCTCAGTAATCCAGCGCACTAGTGCGTACAATCAAATGGTACACCGAGACATTGTGCTCTCCATACAAACTGGCCCGATGCGTCTTAGTAATCTAGCACACCGTAAATAAGTGTGGTGTGCCATTGATACAACCGCCTGGTGCATCTCATAATCGAGCGCACCGAAAAAGGGTTAATTTAAAAAAAAAAAAAAAAGAAGAAGAAGAAGAAGAAGAAAGAAGTGCCCTTAAAAAACTTCATTTTTACTTGTTACAATGCTTTGGAGCTCTCAAGCACGGGTGGGAGTTTTTCTTCTCTGAGGCGCCCTGCCATCGGTGCTCCCATTTCCCACATTGCTTTGGTCCATTGCTTACTGTGTGGAGTTCAAATTTTCCAAAACGGTGGGAAAATTTCATTTTTAGTATTCCTCAACAAAGATGTCTCCTCGACACGGAAATGTACATGTACTCTACTTGTTTCTCACCAACTTAACCTTTTAGTGGATTAATTTCTCAGATTGAGTTAAAATTTACCGTTTAAAATATCTATATATGTGTGTGTGTGTTCCAGTCGTTCGGCTCGCACCATTCGCGGTGCCACTTGGAAATTTACAGGTCGCACCGCGAACGGTGTTAACGGAAACCACACCGGGTTCCAGTGCGGTACCAAGAAAAAGCACACCACTTTCACACTAAAATAGTGCAGTGCGTGTCAGTTTCTGGCCGTACCGACCTTCTAAAAATTTTAAAAATAACACCCTATGTACGGTTATACGGCAGTGTGGTCATTTACAGGAACACACCGGGAATTATGTACAGTTGTTGGGCGGTGCGTTGCACTATAAAAACCGCCCCGAGGTGGATTGTTTGGTCAACGCATCACACAAAAAACATTTTTTGTTTTCACAGCGCGTGATGTTTTTTCATGCACACCATGGGCTATGCAGCTTAAACTAGTACGCACTGGTATCAGTGCGTGACTGTTTTTTTGGGCGCACTGAATGTTTTTTATTTCGATAAAAGTTATCTATATATATACATTTGTCATTTAATAAAAAAAAATTAGGTTTTATGTATGAGGGAGGTTGATGTATTTAATATGTGAATCATTCAGCGACGTCAACATAAAGAGGAAAGGCAACAACAAGAGCATATGGATGACCATTATGACATGATACAACAGTGGGAGGCACGAGAGAGGGAGAGACTTTTGTAGTTTCTCTTAAGGGAGGTAGGCCTCCTTAAGTTCTACGAAGAGGCTACATCCCTGAAGGGGCACAGTGGGTTATTGGGAAAGTTGATCTACAGGTGGGATGCCCACCAATGGGAATTTTGGGTTGGTCATGGCCAGTGGTACGAGCCCATTGAGGAGGACATTTATTTTATTACTAGCCTATCTAGGAGAGGGCAGGATTTTCCCTAGTTCCTAGATGTCCTCGTCGGTTATGCAACAATGAGTCAGTTGGTGTACTCCCAGAGATATATTAGGGACGATGTAATTTCTCTTGCATATTTCTTGTTTCTGGTGGTTAGTGACGCATTGCTTTGTTTGGTCTAGAGGAGGTGAGGTTCCTCTCACTACTATTGACGACCATTGCACACTATACTAGTGATGGGCAGTGCATTAGATGCCCTCTTTTCTTTTATTTTGATTCTTTATTCCAGACGCCACGACTTGTGAGATGGTCTGCCATTTTTTTGTGATAGTTTTGTATAGCATTAGATAGATGTCATTCTCAGGCATGTGGGCGGTTGACCTACCCTTTTTCTTCAGAGTTATTTTGTTTATTTTTTTAGAATTTTTCAGAGACGAGTCCTACTTTTCTACACCAGCCTCGTAGGCTGATGTTACATGTACGGATGTAGATGTGGGGCTAGATGATGCCCAAGAGGGGCATGCCCAACTATCCAGCTAGGATATCTAGTGATGCACTGGAGCTGCTAGCCATTATTGATGATCACATGTTCGTGATGGTGTTGTGTCTGTACACGGGTTTGGATAGGCAAGGGTGTACCAACATCCTCTTCACACATGATGAGCCACCTGATGTTAAAGGTAATATTAGTATTTTATTTAAATAAATATAATTTCATTTTATTGTCCTAATTAATTAGAATAAAATTTATTCTAACACATTATTTAACTTGTTTTATTAAATTCTTTAATGAAATTATCTAATTATTGTTGTGTACTATATATTTTGTAGATATTGGCAAATTCGTTGGGGACATGATTCCACCCCCACCGGATGATCCTGTAGATCATGACGAGGAGGTGGTAGAGGTTGCGGATCAAGGTGACAGACCTAATCCTCAGGTGCAGATACCCGCAGACATACGGTGTAGGGTGGACATGGAGTTGGGAGACTGACTATGTCGACTCCTGGTTGATGAGGGAGTCTGCCCTGCTATGATCAGAGAGATCCAGGTTGATCATACGCTCACATAGCTCTGGAGGGACATGCCCAGTGATATGATGAGCCTTATGCGTCATATGATCAGAGCTTCTAGGCTACTAATGGCTAGGAGGGATAGGTGCCATGGAGATGCATGATAGAGCAACTCATCATATGATCATGATCACAAGGGGAGTGATCATAATTCTAGTACTCCACCTCCTCCTTCACATCGTGTCGGAGATGAGCAGCCATCATCTAGTCCTCAGAAGGCATCTTCTGAGTAGGTAGGTCCATATGAGTAGGCATGTCCATCCATTGAGCAGGCTGCACCATCTGATCAGCAGACACCTCCTGAGTAGGCATGTCCATCTGATTAGCAGGCACCATCGATTAAGCAGACACCTCTGGTTGAGTAGGCACATCCATCTGAGCATCAGGCACCATCGACTGAGCAGGCCTCGAGTACTAGTTATAGTATTGATGTAGTACCACCAGATATTTGACATTTATATTCAGTTCTATTACAGTTGTATATTTTTTACATTATATATATATATATATATATATATATATATATATATATATATATATATATATATATATAGTGCATGTTGATGTACTTAATTTACATGTTGGTGTTCATCATGATGTGTATATTGTTAGGTCATGTTAGATATGTAATTGTAATTGTATTTAAAATTGTAAAATTGTAATTGTAATTGTATGTAAAATTGTAAAATTCTAATTCTAATTTTAACTGTAATTGTATGTAAATTATTTGTAGAATTGTAATTGTAATTTTATTGTAAAATTGTAATTGTATTTATATATATTGACATGATTCAATTTTATTAAAATTGTAAAATTTGTAAATAATTTGTAAAATTGTAAACTATTTGTCAATTTTGAACCTTAACTACCGTACGTAAAATGTATACCGTACATATTATTAAATTACCATAATTGTAAAATTGTATAAATATAAATAATTGTAAAATAATAAATCTAGAATAATATGAATTTTTGTAACATAATAAAGTTTAGAAAATAAGTTCTTTCTCAAACATACAAACAATCTCAACTATCTCTTGATGCCACCGTGGAATGCTAGCCACATGAATCTCCTTTGACGTGATCCAACGTACAAATGTAGATAATTTAGATATGGCACGTCCTAGGTCTTGGGGGAAGACATGTTTCACACACCCACGCACAAACAAAGGATAATGACACTGCAAAGGTATAAACACATGCAATAATATACAAAATTAGTTATGTTTTATAATCCCATGGGATAAATTTTATTAATATGACAAATAATAAAAGCATGCTTTTGACATTATACGTACTTTTAGAAGATTCAAATGGTCAGGCTATTTCAACCCCGACGAATGGCCTTCCACGGTGAAACAGTGTCGTAGTGAAGACCCATATGAAGATGGCACCGTCACACCCATTATAACTTCCTTTGCCAAATGAAGATCATTTTTTTTTAAATCCATGGGACATCACCTTCTTTGAAATATCAATTAGAGGGACCAACCTTTGATCATGTACTTTCTAATTGTCTTTGCCAATGTTTATATTTATTTTTTCAAGTAATAAGATCTTTCCTAATAGCCAATGTGTCACTTTGTTTCGATGATATGCGCCTCCATAAAGAAGAAGAAACATTTTTAAAGATATGCATGGGATCTAATAATTGGGTAATCTTGAGATGCTCCCAATATGAGAGGTTATAAAAGATTGATTTCCCTTTCATCCCAATGGGAAAATTCTCAACATAGGTGTCAAAGAATTATGGATCATCGAACATAGGCTCCCCATTTGAATCGAACATTTCTATGAACTCCTTCTCCTTCTCTCTCTCATATGCTCTAAGCCATTCAGCTGGTATCGTTATTGCAGGCCTTTGGGTTCTCTCTCGTTTACCATTGAATTTGGATGTTTCTCTTCTATAAGGATGTTCTTCTAGGAGGAATACCTTGGAGAATTCATACACTGGCTTTCTTAGGTCCTTGGACCATCTAGCTTTCAGAGAAGGTCCACAACATTCACATCCACAATACCCTTTTGTTACAAAACCTGTGAAATTATTGTATACAATATGCATGGCACGTTAAAGAATATCCTGAAGATCAGAACAATTACAATGAATTAAATAATTAATATGCAAAAGAATATTGTTATGTATATAAACAAATAAATAAACATGTAATTTACCAGAGCAAACTCTTAAGCCTGGATAATCATGTGTTGTGTAAGCACATATGCCCACGCGGGCTTCACTGCAGGAGCAATACCATAGCACGTGGGTTCATATTGGGGGATATATAATGAGGGGAAAATGACATAATATATTGGGGGATATATAGGGGGTAAAGGCTTTTTATATTGGCAGGCATAAAAAATGGAGCTCAAAGTTAATGAAAAATTATAAAGGGGTATACAAAATGTTAATTAAAAAATGGATACCTACAATATATAGTGAAAGTAGGGGATTTTTAAATTGGGAAGGTGTATTGAGTTTATATTGGTAGGGGGTTAAATAATGTGTTTTTTAGAGGAATTTTCTAATATGTACTCAAATTAAGGGTAATGTTTAATATGATATGATTGCACGTGATATATTATGTAGAAATTTAAACAATACAATGATGTATTACCGGACTCTCCTGATCTAACAATTAAATCCACTATTAAATACAGAATCCTTCTAATTAATTCTTTTGCGGAAATTAAATCTCCAATTGCAAACACGTGAAGAAAAATCAATCGCACATAACAAGATGTTTTTACTGGGAAAGCTTAAAGCTAGAAACCCCAACTATCATATATTATGTATATCATGGATCATGAAACAATCTAATACAAAGCTCTAGCTCCAAGAGCTCTCAGTACAATATACAATCGTCTCACACTGTCATACAAAAATTGGTTCACACATGCACCAATTTACTGCCTCCTGACAACTTGCCTCCACTGCGCAATCCCTGATGGTCAAGAACCTCTAAATGATTTCGATATGGCCAGCCTTGATTGCACAATCCTCATAAGTATCTCCAATGTGTGTGTGGATGCATTGAATGCACCACTATAGTCACAATTGATAGTCAACCAGGCCCTTTCACCTATCTCTCAACTAGGTCTCCATTGGATCTGACATGCATGTAGTTAACATTAGTATTTTTTCAGTTGCATGTGAGATCACTCCATGTGAATTAATTTAATATTTAATTCACTGGTCTCTCGCTAGTGTATATTTAGTTACAACCAGTTACAACTAGCACAACTGAGTTTAACTCACTTAACTGAGTTAAACTAAATAACAACTCACATAACTACACATCTAACTCTGTTACAACTTTGTCACACTCAGTTACAACGAAGTCCACCAACCAACCACTTCAACTCAAATATCCATTATCTAACTGATTTTCCACTTCATTTAACTAGTTCCAAGTGCTCATTGAAGATAGATAATTATTTATTGTCTAATTTTTGTTAAGGGATTAACAAAAATTGACATGCATTCTAATTTTAGACATGCATTCCACGAAACAACTTCACACATGCATTCCAAACTTAGACGCCCATCCATCCATATAATTTTCTCAACAATCTATAAATAGATTGTTGTTAAAAATAGACTTTGATCCAAATTCTAAAAATAGACATATCACCTAAAAATAGCCTATGTGGGCCCCACCTAGTGAAGGTGTTTATTTTTTACTAAGATCAAGGATGATGTTTCTGGATGCCAATTTCACTGTTTCTTGTTGCAATCTTCAACATATTAGAGGTTCATTGAGTGAATCCCCTGTGCATATGCCATACAACGTAAAAATACTCTCTACTGTGATGGGTCTTGATACATCGTATACATTTATCCCATCCCATAATTCCTTGAATTCATCTACCAGTGGTTGTAAGTAGACATCCATATTCTTCACTTGTCTTCTACCAGGAACTATGAGAGCCAACATAAGATGTTCATTCTTCATGGACAACCATGGGGGGATATTGCTATTGATCACTACTATAGGCCAAACATAATAGTTGGTGATCTAGAGGGAATATGGGTTGACGCCATCCATGGCTATACTGAGTCATAGAATTTGTACTTCATCCTTGAATTTTTCAGGACATGTATTCTCTATATGATTCATGGAAATTGAATTTGTTGGGATTCAAATAACTCCCAACTCACTTCTGTGTGAGGCATGTCATCCCTGAAACATAACTAATTCTTTGCAATGAAAGAGCCTTTGAATCCTTGGGATTATAGTAATGTGCCTCAATATCTTAAAAGGAGGACCACATGATTTACCCTTCTTTTTTTATTTATCAAACCTGTCATGCCCACATTTCAGACATATCTCTTTGTCTGCATATTCTCCTCTATATAGAATACAATCATTTGGACATGCATGATATGATATGTATTCAACACCCAACATTTTCAACAATTTATTTTCCTCTTCGCAGCTATCGGGCAAGACATTATCACTCGAAAGAACCTTATCTTTGAATATCCTGTAGTGGGTCATGGACAATATTAAATGTACAGTGCCAATAATTATGAACGTTCATAAAATTGACTATTTGTAATGTTGTTTGTGTGACAATATTTCTCAAAATATAAGGGACTTGATGGTCAATTACCTCAAAATTTCCGAGAAGCATGCATTCGACAAGCCAAACTTTGCTTTCAAGTTGTACAGTAACATCGTTGCCCCCAACTAGGTAGACTTTGACTGACCACCAGGTCCAAAGAAAGGGGTGGTGGAAGAAAACTTAAGGCTTTCGAAAAAGGTACCAGTGATATGAGCATCATCCCCTAACTGATCATCGTTCTGGAATGCATCTAAAAAAATCGTCTCCATGGTAGTCGTATCCCTTAATTAATCATCCATACCAACCTCTATTTGATTGCCTCCATTTACAGCTTGTGAAGGACTACTATTGTTGTAGTCATTCCTAATTGGTGAATCTGGACGTAGTGGGAACTGAATAGGTGGTTGATTCAACCATTCTTGGTATCATTCTCTCCAAGTTTTTCTCTTAATTCAGCCTTCTCTCGATTTGACATTGTCATGGGGTGCAGCAAAAGATGGTAGGTAGGTCGCTCGTCATCACTAGGATCCTAATAATTTCAAAAAATATATTTAAACATGATTAGTACAAAATCGATGATATCAATTAGTAAGCACGTCAATGCATGATTACTTGGTTTGACGTTGAAATAATTACATTCTACCAAACAATTATTACCATCATTGTCCCAGGATTGTGGCTAGAAGATGGCATGTTACAATTTGCTGGGTGAAGCGGATGTCCATTTTCATCTACCAACCACACTTTGCAGTATGTTGCTCCTAATAAGAGCTTCCGAAGTTTTGGAATTGTTTGAATATTTTGTGCATCTGAACTCGATTCTAAATCTGCATGAACCTGCAAATTCGTATCCATTAATTTTATTCAGCTGATTGACATGGATAAAATAAATAAATTCAATTAGATAATGAAAATATAAATAAAATCTGAAGTAATTACGTTTGGAAATGGATAGGGAGAACTCTGCGATGGAGTTTGAGAAAAATTATGGAATGAGTTGGATTTTGAAGAATTGTCTATTTGATATAATTATGAGATTTTCTCCCCGCATTTGAGTAAAATCAACAATAAATTTTGGTGTACATACCTAAAAGTAATTTCAGTGCCTTAAAAAAGGAGTTATTATTATCGGTGTTAATGTAATGTTAACCACACCAATGTGGTTTTATTACCGGACGCACTGGTGTTGTTAGTTAACAAACACACCAAATATCAGGGAAAAAAAAAGCGCAACTTTATTTTTATGAAGTGAAAAAAAGCGATAAACTGAAAAATGAGCGAAAAATGATTTTCAAAAATCTAATTTCATAAAAAATTTCTTTAAATAGTAAAAGCTATTTTTTATTTCATTATTTTTGCAAAAAAATTCAGGGAGGGATTTTCACGGGAGACATACCTAGAGCAAGGGAGCACAAGAGCACTATGGAGCAGCAAAATACTTTCGAACAACAACATTATTTAGAGAATCAAAATTTGAAACATCTGGTGATTCACACAAAAACCCTATAGTATAGTAAAATTGTTAAATTTTACGGTGATAAATTTTTATTTTTTTTACAGTTTCCGTTAGATTTAATACATGCATAGTATAAAAAAAACAAAACAAAACAAAAACAAAAAAAAATTCCATTCTTACGTTAAACCCTTGCTTCTTCTTGTTTATGTGACTTCACAATTAGGGTTTTTCATTTTTTATTTATAGGGTTTATATATATATATATATATATATATATATATATATATATATATATATATATATATATATATATATATATATATATATATATATATGCGTATGACATCTAACTTGCGTGACCACTTGTAGAGTCAGATCCCAATCTCTGTCGGCCCTTGCATGATTTTTTTAAAAACAATTTTTGTTCATCGGTGCACACTGTTTAAAATAGTGTACCAGTGCACAATTGTAGTATAGCGCACCGGGCACGTATTAACATAAAACATTGTTTGATAAAAATTATTTTTTATTAATTTATGTTTATGTTAATCGGTGCTCTGGTATTAATATAACGCACTAGGTCTCTTATTGAAAAGAGCACCATACGGTGTTTCTACTGTATTGGCAGTGCGTTTATAAGAACCTACCACACCATTTTCGATGCGTAAGTTGTGAAAGTCGCATAGAGCGTCTAATTTAGATAGACACAATGTTTTCTTGATTATTTTTTTTGCCTATAAAGTATGTGATTTATTTATAAAATATATTAATGAATGGTACATGTTTTATATTGATAAAGAAATGACTGACAAGAGTTCAAGCAACAAAAATATTGATATCACATCCATAAAAGCAAAAAAGACAAGTTCTTTGTAAATTCTTTATAAAAATCATTATTTTTGAACTATATGTAAGTTTAACTAATATGTATTGTTTAGTGTGTATCACGCAGAGCCACAAAATGATGAAGTTCGATAAGCATCTTTCTAATCTAAGACCAGAAAAGTGTAAAATCTTGATAGAAAAATTGCAGAAGGATGAATCAGGTGAATGAAAAAATACTATCAATCCAATATGAGTTCCTTTTTTGAATTTTCATTAATAATATACTTTAAAATATTAGATAACATGTTTCAAACAATATATTAATTCCGACATGTTTAATTTTCTACAGGGACCAACAACGAAGAAAATTAATGTTGTTCTAGAAAAGAAAAAAAAATAGAACATGCAAATGAAAATGAAATTCTCCTTAGCTCATTTGGAGTGGTGTTGGAGGATAACGAAAGGGGAAAAAACTTTTACAAAACTTTGAGGGATCTAGTGGAACGAATATATAGACGTTCTTTCCACTTACAATACAAAAATCAATCCAATGATTCCAAGAACCAAATTTTACTTAAACTACATGAAGAGTTTGCAGAGAATTGGTCAATGAGACATGTCAAACTTTTAATAGCAAGAACGTACAACAACAACAAAATGAAGGATTGAAAAAGTAATATTATTTTAAATGTTTTTCTGGAATTATATGCATATATTACTACAAAGCAATCATTTATAAATATCACTTTTGTTATAATTAGTTTTCATATATCAATATAAAAATTAAATAGTTTATTGTCATGTTACTTTTCAGGAAGATTATGAAAATCTCAAAGGATGAACAAGCTGATATCATAAATATGCCAATAGGAATGTCCAAAAAGGTGTACAAGGAGATGGTCAAAGAAATGGACATAATTACATCGCACGAGAAGCCATATCAACAATAAAGTGCTTCAAATGTAATATGTAATCATTGAATTTTTCGATTAGGTACAATAAATAAATAATTTAGCATTAAATATTAATTTTCAAGTATTTTATTGTAGAAAAGAAAAGAAAATGGAACCCATTCAACACTTAAAACAGGACGACAAGGAAGAAAAAGGTTGATATCTATGTTTGTGAGTAATTATTACTTCACTAAATTTCATTTCTATATATTTTAAGTTGTTTTATAACAATCCTCATTGAATGTCTTCAAAGAGGTTCTAACATACAAAGAAGAACCATTAGAGGAATTGATTGGCATTGGGTTAAATATGGGTTGTTAGTATATGTTGGCATATCAGAAATTAATTGTGGAATGTGTAAGTATTTATATTGTTTTACTTAGCTCCGTCTATAATTAATTAATAATAATAATAATAATTAATTAATTAATTAATTAAAAATTATATTAAATACATGATTTGTTATGGGGTATAAAACTTGTAGGAAACAAAGTATGGAACTGCGCCAACAAATGAAAAGTTGAAAGATGGCATGAAATTTGGTTTTGAAAGAATGTGTATAGTTCACGAGTCAATTCTTGCTATGGTACATTTCTTTTCGATTTACATTGATGTATATTATTTAATATTGTAATTTTCATTATTCTCAACAATGTATATATACTCATTACACTTTATTTTTATGTTTGTAGATGGAACTTCAAGAAGAAGAAAACAATCAACACAATGAACAAAACAATCCTCCAAATAACCCAAATCATGGAAGTAGCTCGAGCAATGACAACAGTTCCAATGAAGAATGATGATCAATATGTTTGGATATGAAAGCAAGGCGTTGTATTTTTTGAAATATTTTTCTATGAAATCAGACATTTTATTTAATGTAATGGACATAGTGTCCCAAACGAAAGACAAAGGGATACCAATAATTGTCCCATTTTGTATGACAAAGAGTGTCTTATTCATATATATATAATAAAATACACTTTAATTTATTCTATTCTATTCTCCATTGTCATTGTGATATGTTACACCACTGATTAAATATATGGATGATTAAATATTATAATGAAGAGATGTGAAATCTGATGATATGATATAACAAATTAATCCAAACATCATATTCAAATGCACTAATAAAAATTTAATTGATATGAATATTGTTATAATATATGTGTCGACTTTTGATGAATAATGAATTTTTAGAAATCACAATAATTGCACTGTCACAGGTCAATGTTTCTAAAAAATAGAAAATGAACATCGGTGTGTGTGTATGATACTGCGCACTGGTGCGTTTGTATGATACTACGCACTGGTGCATTTCTACGATGTATGAGCACCGCACCAAATACAAATACTAATTAGAATGCCTAGTGCGCTTTATCAACGACTACTACCCAAGAAGATAGGTGTTCCATGCACTAGTATGGTTTGCCTTTAACGTGTAGGTGCATTTTTATAACTTAACGACCCGGTGTGTTTGAACACCTTAACAGCCCAGTGCGTTTTTATATCTTAATCCGATGCATGCACCTTCTATTGGCCCGATGCGCATGTGTGGATGACATGCTTCGAGATGTTTCTAAATGCCCCGGGGCTTCCAAAATTTGTTTTCCATCCCGGTGCTTGGTATGTTTACAGTACCGGTGCGTAAAAATCAAAACGCATTGGTGCATTCACCCATGATGCTCACACCGATGAGAAAAACATCCGTAAAAACCTTCATCCACCCAGTTTTGTTTAGTTGTGTTGAAGTTTTGTTAGAAGCTCCATCAAAACCTATGTTACAAAAAACAAATGTTGTAGCAAATGTTTTTTTGACAAATTTGGCCAATTTTATAACACTAAAAACCTTGTTTATAACCTCCTCTAGAGGGTCTTTTGATTGTAGTGTCTGAGGTTGAGTATATGGCCGCTAGCCAGGCTAGTTGTGAGGCCATTTGACTTCACAAGTTATTGTATGACCTATTTGATTAGGAGTTGAGACCGACAGTTATTCACTGTGATAATCATAGTTGCATTAAACTCACAGAGAACCCATTGTTTCATGACAGGTCAAAACACATTGACATCAGATATCATTTCATCAGGGACTATGTTCATAAGGGGGCAGTGAAGCTGGATTATATATCAAAATATGAGCAGGTGGCTGATGTTCTCAGGAAGTCCTTGCCAAGAGGCAAGCATGCCCATTTCAGGGACAAGATGGGTGTGGTGAGAAACACTTTCCTCGGTAAGAGGGAGTGTTGATTTTTAATGTACCTTGGACAAGTGGTTTCCCATGGGTTAGTATCTACCTAAGGAAAAGTGTCCAAAATAACTCTTTTCCTAAGTGTGATTTTATAAAGTGAAAGTGACTTTATAAGTGGGAAAGTCAATGTTAAATTATAAAGTGAAAATGACTTTATAAGTGGTCAAGTCAATGTTATATTATAAAGTGAAAAGTGACTTTAAACATAAAGTACAATGTGAGTACTTTATTTAATGGGTGAGTTAAAAAATAGAAATTGAGAATTAAATTCACATTTATTCTCATCCCTCAATCTAAATGAATCTCAACTATTAGATCTCAAGGTTTCCCAAGAGTCATTTAGGGAAACAAAAGGGGGAAAAGAAAAGAGAGACTGGATTCATTCATTCTTCATGAGAAGATTGGAGAAAGGAGGCTAAGGGCTGGAGAAAAGTTATAAAAGAGAAATTTGTTGCAACAAGGTAAAGAAGTGATTTCTGGGCAAAGATGGGCATGAAAATCAAGGAATAGAAGACAACAGAAAGTACAGTACGAACAACATTTAATATTGTGAGCTGCACGTAGTTCAAGAGAAGTTTTTGAGCAATTTTGTTTTTGGAAAAAAAATCCTTATAGTTCGTACATTACATTTTCAACTTCAAGTGGGCATGGAAATCGAGGCAAAGTGGGCATGGTTTTCAAGGAGTTTTGGGTTGAAGAGATAAGTTGTATTTGTCTGCAAATTTATTTTTCCTGAATTTGAAAGATAAATAAACTTGAAGAGCTCTCTAACAGGTTTTCCCAAGAGAAGATTGAATGGGTTTTGCCTGGGTATAAGTTGACCAAAAATCTGTGTATTTTTTTATGTGTTGCTGGTCTGTTTATGTCCATATTTATTTTCAGCATGTGTTGACAATCTCATGTGTTTTAATCTGAAATTTTCATTTCTAGAATTCTATATGTTGAATGTAAGTTTATGGGAAAGGGAATTTAACTGAATGGGAGTGATAAGGTGAAATTAAAACTGGGTTGGGATTGCAGGAAACTTTTTAGTCATCAAATTTAAAAACAGTTCACTATGATAAGCTAAGTAGTGGAGATGCATATGTGGGGAAAAGGCTGGATCGCTTTCTCATCCACCAGAGTTTGTTGGAGACTTTGGGAAATTCTAGATCATATGTTATTCAAGACAACATCTCTGATCATTGCCCCATATTTTTAGATGGAGAAATGAGGAACATTGGAAGGGCATCCCTTTTAAATTAAACTCCACATGGCTTGAAGATGCATCTTTTAATAACTTGGTTTCTGAGATGTGGGGGGCTGGACTGGATGAACGAGGAGTGAAAACTATGGAAAGACTCTCTAGTTGTCTTGCTGCTCTTAAAACCAAGGTGAGAATATGGGAAAGAAGGAATAAATTTGTTCTATTGTTGGAGCTTAGGACTATCACTGCTGAGATTGAGGACCTCAAGTACATGTTTTGTTGCATACATTATTGCCACTCTATCCATTGATTGTATCAAGGCCCTTGAATACAGGAAGAAAAAAAATGCTATGATTTAGGACAAGACTTGGTGATTAAAAAGAAGAGTGACCTGGATCAGGGAGGGCGACAGAAACATTGAGTTTTTCCAAAATTTTGCAAATCACAGAATAAATAGAAATGCGACCTAGAGTATATTGGGGGCAAATGGATCCTATAATTTTTTTGATGTTGTCTTAAATCTGAAGCCAAGAAAATTTTTGAAAATTGGTATAGGGAGATCAATTCTGATGATTTTGACGATCAACTATGGGTGATCCAGGCTTATCCGATTATGTTTGACGCTAATAATGCTCTTTACTGCTTAGTCACTATCCAAGACACCCATGTTGTTCTAACATATTTTCAGAGAGATAAATGTCTGGGTCCAAATGGTTGGACGATAGATTTTTTCCTCCACTTCTTCCACTTGATGGGGAAGGATGTATGTGCTTTATTTGAGGAATCTAGATTGCAGGGGCAGATTTATGGTGCTCTAAAATCGACCATCCTTGCTCTTATCCCAAAATTTGGAGCCCAAGAGACTTTTGGGGATTTCCGACCTATTTCTTTATGCAATATCATGTATAAAATAATTTCCAAGGTCATTGCAGAGAGACTCAAGGTGACTCTATCGGCCCATATTACTCCTGAACAATTTGGATTTTTTAATGGTAGATCTATTCATGATGCTGTGGCTATCGCCCAAGAATGCATACACTCTGCTCAGACTGAAAAATAGACTACGTCGGTTATGAAAATTGATTTGAAGAAGGCATATGATTGCGTTGATTGGCGACTTCTTCAGCTCATTCTGGTGAAGATTGGGGTTGACCACATGAATATGGATTGGATCGTCGCCTGCGTCGCTGACATCTGGTATGATGTGCTTGTAAATGGTCACCCCAATGATTTCTTCTGTGGTGAGAGGGGGCTCCACCAGGGGTGCTCCCTATCCCCAGTGCTTTTTATCTTAGTCATGGATGGCATTAGTAGGAATATCTCCGAGGCAAGGGGACTTGATCTTTTCAAGGGCTTTCAAGTTACCCCATTGACTGTTGTCACACACCTAATGTTCTTTGACGACATCCTTACATTTGGGGAAGGTGAGGGGGAGAAATTGGAGGTTATTCACTATATTTTCAAGAGATGTGGGGAGGCTTCAGGTCTTATCATCAATTGCCATAAGACCTTTCTATATCACTCTGATGGAGACCCGAATGTTTTCTCTTATATTGTAAACTTATTTCAGATACAGCACAGACATATTTGGGATGGTTTTTATTATCTTGGATACATATTGAAGCCGAAATCATACAGGGGTGGAGATTGGAACTGGCTCCTCTCTCGTTTTGACCAGAAACTTTGCTTTTGGGTAACAGATTTCTATCACTTGGGAGTAGACTTACTCTCATCACCTCTGCGTTACAATAGATGGCCACATTCTGGATGCACTTATTTGTCATTCCTTCTCATATTATTGCTAAGATCCGGACCAAGATGTCTCGTTTTCTATGGGTTGATGGGGAATCGGGTCGTAAGTATCATATGGCAGCGTGGGATACCCTCTCAATGCCCAAGCATTCTGGTGGTTGGGGTATCCTAGATACTCAATGTTTTGGACACTCACTTCTCATGAAATCTATGTGGAGGGCCCTATTTCAAAATGGTTTTTGGAGTGAGATAATTGCTGCGAAATATCTACATGGAAATCACATTGCGAATTGGATTCGATCTCTTGAGATTAACCATGGTTGGGGATCTTACATTTGGAGAAGTTTTCTTAAGGTTAGAGGTATCTATGTGGAGGGCCCTATTTCAAAATTATTTTTGGAGTGAGATAATTGTTGCGAAATATCTACATGGAAATCACATTGCGAATTGGATTCGATCTCCTGAGATTAACCATGGTTGGGGATCTTACATTTGGAGAATTTTTCTTAAGGTTAGAGGTATCCTCAGACCAAATGGGCTTTTGGTTGTGGGAACGAAGTCATGATCGACTTGGATCATATTGTTGGCATCCCATATCATCCTCATTTCTCTAAGCAAATTGTCACAACACCACATCACAGGGGTATCTTTATACTGGGTCATGCCATAGATGGTTGGTAGGGAAACTTGTCGAGATGGAAAGATGCTGAAAAAATTCACATTACTGGAAATTTTATTGATGAATAGAATTTTTTTATATCCGCTTTACGTAGGGCTGGTGTGACAAGAGGTGGGACCCAAAACGATATTATTTGGGATGGACCTACTCGGGGGGGAGTTCTCATCGTCAAAGACATATATCTTTGTATTCGTTCACCCGTTGGGGGGCAGGATCGATCCTGGTTCATGCATATATGGGGGATGCACATTCCATTGAAGATTATTTTATTTGCTTGGCTTGTTTGGAAGAGAATAATTCTTACATGGGATAACTTATGTTGTAGGGGATTTAATGGACTAGGGTTTTTTTTTCTCTTTGTGGTTATAATGGGGAGACTATGGACCATTTATTTCTCAAATTGCATTTTTCCATCTAGGTATAGGATCTCACTTTCTCTCATTTCCACATACCTGCACAACGTTTTCTTTCCATCCTCCACTACTTCAAATGGGATATCAAATGTTGGGGTGTGGATTCTCGTATACCTTTATTTATTATGTGGGAGATCTGGAAAACTAGAAATTGAGTTATTTTTTATAAGTATATTGCTCACCCTTTCTGGAATGTGGTTGTTAGGTCCCCATATTACTAGTGTAGTCCCTTATTGTTATTAGTGTAGCCCCCTTATTATTATTGTTGTACCCTTGTAACCCCCATATCGTTATTATTGTTCCCTTACATTATTATTGTTAGGTCGACTAGGATTATATTGTGACCCCATGGACTCCTATATATAGAAGGAGGTTCTGTCATTTGTATCATCCAAGAATTGTTCATTTATGTAATGTATTGGAGGTTTCTCCCTCGAAGTATCTGATTTCGAAGGCGTTGATCTCTCTTTTCTTCTATTTTTGGAGCTGGTTTCATAACATTTGGTATCAGAGCTTTGGATTCTAGGGTTTCACTGATCCAAACAGGTCATCGTGGAATTTTTGCAATAACTTTTCTTATACGAAGGTTAAAAAGCTAAATTTTTTACAGAGCTAAGCCAAAATCCTAAGGAACTTTCTGTAAAAATTTCAGATCTTGGTTCACAATATTTTCGGAGATGTGATCTGTGGAAGGTAGGGTTTTTTCAGGCTCCCGATTTTCATCTCAAAGAGGTGACCTTGGGAAAATCGTCATAACTCTCTTTGAGCATCAGATTGGAATTCTATTAGAAGTGGCCTCAATTAAACAGACTGTAGTTTCTAGTGTAGAAATTTCAAAGCCGAAAAAGGAAACAGTGAGACGTGGCACGTCGTACAAGTTTGCTCTACTGAACCAGTCCATAATTAGGTCATTGTGGGAGATTTGGCATAACTTTGACTTGAAGTATCCAAATCAGGTCAGACCCATGGCATTCGAAAGAAAATTCAGATGGCTACTACAAGAACAAATTTCAAATATTGAAGATCCGCAATTACAAATATAATTCAGTTTCAATATCTAGCTCCTCAAAAGCAAGAAAAAAGTGTGTATTTTTTTCAAATTACACAAGTCTTGTTTGAAAAATCAGTTTTAAGTGATTCCAAGGGCATATTGAGCATAGATATCAGTATTGAGTTCTAAAATTCCCCCTAAAAAGAATTCAACACCCATTAATCCCTTAGAATACTCTACTATGACTCATGAAGATGAAGAATTGCAACATGATCTATCAAAATTACAAGAGCAAGTGCACCAATTTTTTCTCTCACAAAGAGCAACAAAAAATGAAATGGAAGTTTTGAAGAAAGGCATGGAAGCGAAGATGGATGGTTTGAAGAATAATATGGATGGTTTGAAGAAAGGTGTGGAAGCTAAGATGGATGGCATGGAAGCTGGCATGGAAGCTAAGATGGATGAAATGAAAGACAACATGGAAAACATGAAGAATGATCTAAAAGCATATATGGAAGGTTTGACAAAGTTGATACAAGAAATGTTTCCTAATGGGGAAAATATAGTAGAGGAAACTCGTGATGAGAAAAAAATAAATTTTAATCATGATTTCATAAACTCTAATGTTGGGTGGAAGAACCACCATATTCCTAAGATGGATATGTGGAAGTTTGATGTCAAGGATCTCGTAACATGGCTACTATAGATGGAGCAATATTTTGATCTCAATAATGTGCAAAACACACAAAAGGTACGCATTGCAACTTTACATTTAGAAAAAAATACATTTGTATGGTATCGATTGCTTTGCTCCCGTAAAAAAATTGTCACTTAGTCAATTTTCACGGAGGAAATGATAGCACATTATGAGGATACAAAGAGCAACACCTTCTTTAGCCAATTGATAAATCTCAAACAAAAGGGTTTAGTGGTGAAGCACATTGAGGACTTCCACAAATTAAATATAAGGGTAACTGATATTCCAGAGGAACACAGGATTGATGTCTTCATAGGGACTTTAAAGGATAACATCCAACATGAAGTTCGTGTTTGGGAACCTGATTCATTAGAGAAGGCATTCAAGTTGGCAAGAAAAAATGAATGTAAAATTATGGAGACAAGGAAGCCTACCACTCACATCTATAAAGATGGAAGTGTTGCTACTCCTACACTTCCATAACCTACAAGGTTGACACCACAACAATTGGAAGAAAAAAGAGCAAAAGGGCTTTGCTACAATTGTGATAGCAAATACACTAAAGGTCATAAGTGTGTTGAGAAGAAATTATTTTACATAGATTGTGAAGAGGAGTAAGAAAATGAACAAGAAACTTCAAAAGAAGAGGATATAAACTAGGAACCAACCCTATAAGAAGAAGAAATGAGTCTGACCATATCGTGTAATGCATTGGCATGAATTACCACTCCTTAAAATCTCAATATAGAAGGACATATCAAGAAGAAAAAGGTAATAGTGTTGATTGATTCGGGTAGTACCCATAATTTTATTCATTATAAGGTAGCCAAGGAATTGAATTGTTTCCTATACCCAACACCAGAATGTCAAGTGATGGTTGCAAATGGAGGAACTATAAATTTCTCTGGAAAATGCCATAATATCAAGCTAACCGTGGGGTAATATGTATTGAATAGTCCAATGCTTTCCATTCCAATGGGAGGTGTTGATGTTGTACTAGGAGTACAATGGTTACAATCTTTGGAGATGGTAGCTTTTAATTCTTAAGAACTTTTCTTGAATTTTTTTTCGAAAGGAAAGGAAATCGAATTATAGGGTATCGCAGGGAAGCCGGGAAATATAATAAGCTCTAATGTCATCACAAAGCTTCTGAAGAAATAACAATGAGGCGTAATTGCACAATTATGCTGACTAGAAGTTCCAAGATCAAAATCATCTATTTCTCTAGATCTCCAAAAAGTCTTGGACAATCATTCCAAGGTGTTTGAAACTCCCAAAGGACTCCCACCTATTCGTGATCATGATCATGCTATTCATTTGATTCCGGGAAGTGTTCCTCCAAACATTAGGCCTTAAAATCTCATGTCCAAAAGAGTGAAATTGAACGTATGATTGCTAAATGTTAGAAGTCGGGTATAACTAACCCATTAAAGTTCTTTCTTCCGCTTCCGGTGAGTATTGGTGCACAAGAAGGATGGATCATGGTGCATGTGTCCGGATTATAGGGAGCTCAATAAGCTCACTATTAAAGATAAATTTCCCATTCCTGTGATTGATGAATTATTGGATGAATTACATGGTGCAATTTATTTCACCACGTTAGATCTTCGTTCAGGATATCATCAAATTATAATGAAGACTAAAGATATCCTGAAAACATCATTTCGAAATCATGAGGGTCATTATGAATTTTTGGTCATGCCTTTTGGCCATACCAATGCACCTTCTACATTTCAAGGGTTGATGAATTCCATTTTAACACCCTTCCTTAGAAAATTTGTGCTAGTATTTTTTGATGACATACTAATCTACAGTGGGTCTTGGAATGATCATGTTCAACATGTTGACAGGGTGCACAAATTATCGGAGGAGAAACAACTATATGCAAAAACATCCAAATGTTTCTTTGGAGTATAAGAGGTGGAATATCTGGGTCATATTGTATCTCATGAGGGTGTTAAGGTAGACCCTAACAAAATTAAATCCATCAATAAATGGAAAGTCCCCACAACCATAAAGAAGTTGTGAGGATTTCTCGGGTTAATAGGGTATTATTGCAAGTTTGGTAAGGATTATGGGAGAATAGTAGCACCTATAACAACATTATTGAAGAAAGATGCATTTTCATGGACTCCTGAAGCAACTAAGGCCTTTGAACATCTTAAAGAGGCAATGTGCCTAGCACCGGTCTTAGCTACACCAGACTTCACAAAAACCTTTATTGTGGAATGTGATGCCTTAGGAAATGGAATTGGTGTTGTTTAAATGCAAGAAGGAAGATCCATTACTTTTGAAAGTCATCCAATCAAAGGAAAGTATTTACAGAAAGCTATTTATGAGAAGGAAATGTTGGCAATATTACATGCACTAAATAAATGGCGACCTTACCTAATGGGAAGGCACTTTAAGGTAAAAAATGATCATGATAGTCTTAAACACTTTTTGGAACAAATACTATCTTCAGAAGAGCAACAAAAATGGGTCACAAAGATGTTGGGTTATGACTTTGAAATCATCTACAAAAAATGGAAGCTAAATGTTGTTGCAGATGCACTCTCGAGAAAGGATGAAGAGGTGGAATCATTGCTTTGTGCAATTTCTGTTATCCAACTAGATTGGATAACTGAAGCAAGGGATGAATGGAAGAAGTATGAAGAAGTGAGGACACTCATTCAAAAGTTACAACAATCTAATACATTTAGTTGGAAAATTGATTCCTTATGGTACAAAGATCGCTTATATCTTTGTAAGAATTCCCAACTAAAACAAAAGATTCTTTTGGAATTGCACACTTCTCCTTTAGGAGGACACTCATGATTTTTAAAAACTTACCATAGGGTGAAGAAAGAATTTTTTTGGGATGGCCTTAAATCTGATATTCAAAAATTTGTGGCGAAATGTTTAGTTTGCTAGCAAAATAAAGTTGAGACAATTAAGACCCTGGGTCTTCTACAACCTTTATCCATTCCAAGTCAACGTTGGGAGGAGATTTCAATGGATTTTAACACAGGTTTACCTAAGTCTGAAGGAAAGAGTGTCATCATGGTGGTAGTTGATAGATTTACCATGTATGCACTTTTGTGCATTATCACATCCATTTAAAGCAAGCACAATTGCTATTGCATTTATGGGAAAAATTCAAAAGCTACACGGAAACCCAAAGAATATGGTAAGCAATAGAGATCCCATTTTTACTGGAATTTTTTGGACGAAATTATTTTCTTGTTTGGGTACTCAACTAGCTCATAGCTCATCTTATCATCCTAATCTGATGGTCAAACTGAGATAGTGAACAAATTTTTGGAAGGTTATCTTCATTGTTTTGTATCTGATAAACAAACACAATGGGTCAAGTGGTTACCTATGGCTGAATGGTGGTATAACACTTCCTTCGATACTGTAGCAAAAATGACCCCATTTATGGCACTTTATGGATATCATCCATCGTCCATCACATCATCTTTAAGAGAAAATTCTAAGGTGCAAGCAGTGGAAGATCACATCGACCATCAACAACAAGTTCTCCAACTCTTAAAGGATAACCTAAATTTGGCACAAAATCGAATGAAACAATAGGCATATCAACATTGTAGCAAGATAAGTTTTGATGTAGGAGATTGGGTATTTTTATGGCTACAACCATACAAACAAATGTCCCTCAAGCAAGCTAAGAAGGATAATAAATTATCGCCAAAATATTATGGTCCTTACAAGGTGTTGCAAAAGATTGGTACTATGGCATACAAATTGGAGCTTCCTGCTTCTTCGTGAGTGCATTCATTTTTCCATGTTTCATGCTTAAAGAAGGTTATAGGTAACAAACTTCCAGTTCAAACAATATTTCCAGAACTTGATGAGGAAGGAAAAATCATATTAGAAGCTAAAACAATCATGGAAACAAGAACTCGACAACTACGAAATCGATCAATTTCAGAGTATCTCATCAAGTGGAAGAACTTACCCACTGAAGATTCTACATGGGAGGATGAGAATTTTATACATAAGCATCCAGAGCTACTCAAGCATTGAGGACAACACTTTTTTGAATGAGAGGGGCATGTTAGGTCCCCATATTACTAGTGTAGTCCCTTATTGTTATTAGTGTAGCCCCCTTATTGTTATTGTTGTACCCATGTAACCCCCATATTGTTATTATTGTTCCCTTACATTATTATTTTTAGGTTGATTAGGATTATCTTGTGACTCCATGGACTCCTATATATAGAAGGAGGTTCTGTCATTTGTATCATCCAAGAATTGTTTATTTATATAATGTATTGGAGGTTGCCCCCTCGAAGTGGCTGATTTCTAAGGCGTTGATCTCTCTTTTCTTCTATTTTTGGAGCTGGTTTTATAATAGTGTCAAAGATCCTATCATGGCTTTCTTCTTTGCCTCCACGACCTTCTTTGACTCGAGATATGTCACATCGTATGTGAAGGACTTTTATTTTGACGCCGACGGGTTTTTTTGATGGTGTAGCACAAGACAATATATGTGGATGTGGTGTTGTCTTATACAAGGAATTGAATGGAAAATTCTCTATAACTTGGGGTGGGGGGATGGTACCAATACCAGGGCAAAGTTGTTGACACTATGGGGCATGTTATGGTTTTCCAAGGGACTCGATCTTGATCCTCTTTTCATTTATGGGGACTCCCAAACCATTATGCAGGGTTTCACGGGGCAGAAGTCCTTCGACCCACCACTACTCATATACTGGCGTAGAAGGACGGAGGATCTCCTTAAAACTTTCCACTCGCCAACCATACACCACATTTTTTGGGAACATAACTCTGAGGCCGATCTTCTGTCCAAGAGAGGCCTGCTCTTGGAGGGTGGTTTCTTAAACTTTTCCCACATTATTGCGAGATGGGTGGTGGACCAGGGTCACATCCACTTTCTGTAGTCTTTTTTCATTTACAATGCTTGGACAGATCTTTTGTTCTATGATTGTGCATCTGAGCTGGAATTTGGTTTTTATTTGGTAGTTATGTCTCAATTACTCCTTTGTTTTATGTTTTAGTTATGTTACAATGTGATACTGTTACAATGTGGTTTTCTCTCAATATTGGTAGCCTATGATCTCAGTTGTTATGTTTTCCTTCTACTTTTGGGTTATTCCTTCTTTATATGCTCGCAGTATGGAGCACTAATTTCACATCCACTTGGATTCTATTCCAAAATTATGTGGAACTATGTTGGTTTACATGTAAATTGTTTATCTCAATATAATGAAATCATTTGTTTTGTTCCTTCTAAAAAAATAAAATAAGTAAATAAATAAATAAATAAGAAAGAAAGAAAGGAAAGAAAAAAAAGGAAGAAAGAGAGAAAAAAGAAAAAAAGAAGCTAAGTAGATAACAATAATATGAACATAATTTAAGATAGAATAATGTGACCATAATTTAAGATATATTATATAATACAAAAATTAAATAATTTAAGATATACATCTATGCAAACTTTAATCATTAAATTATTATGTAGAGGTGGGTCTCTTGTCTTAGAAAGAAAGAATGGTGCCTCATACACCAATTTGGTCTCGGTTGAGATCACAAAATTAGATTATTATTATTGTACAATTTGAGTGAGTGTAATGGTTAAGAGCATGGGTTTCCTCTTAAGAGGTCAAAAGTTCAATTTTAGACGAGGTAGAGTATGTACACCTCCTTCATAGACTTTAATAGTAAAATCACTACAAGGTGGATGGATTCCTTGTATGTATAACTTAATAGTACTAGCAATTGCACTTGATGTTGCAAAGGAAATGCCGTAAGTCGATAACATAATATGGAACTTGCATTAAGAATAAAATTGTGTTTTGCATTCAAGACAGGGTTTTATTCATCATTAATAAAATATGTTTTAGAAATAATAACACCTCAATAAGATTTTGTAGGTTATTTTCTTAGAAAGGTGAAACTTCTTTTCCATATTATTAAATAAATAATATCAAATTATACAGTAATTTTCAAAGGTCGTTCACAGATTTTGGATAAACGATCGAAACGATCATAACTGCACGGTTAAAAGGTTATTTTCACAGAAAATACACAGCACATGATGTAGTAGCAGAGAGAAAATAAATTGATAGATACTTCGAATTTACAAAAATTTACATGGTTTGTTACTTATAAATTATAATGGCCTTTCGTTTTCTATGGATTCTACATTAATCTTGTGTCTACCAAATTGAAAAATCAGTGTAGTGGGCATGCAACGCCCATGATATTTCGCTAACAATAGTCACCACCTGCATTGTACTTTGCCATGACTGAATTACTATACTATAATTAGTAAAATTCATAACCTGAAATCCTTTCAAATATACATTACCACATTCTGAGCAATCACTATTCAGCATGTATGGACAAGCACCGCTGAAGCCAAATGGATATTTCACTATTCTTCAACCATAGGTTCGGTTTCAAGGAAATTCATGAACATTGCCAGACACAGGGATCCTGTGTAGAAATAGCACGAGAAACGCAAAAAGAAATTGTTGGAATTCTCCTTGATTTGATTTCATTAGTCTCGAAAACTCTCGGAACATAGAAAATAACTGATGGAATAGCAAAGAGATTTCGGTTTTGTCAGTGTCAGCTATGCGGTTTATCATTTCAATTTCTGTAATTGATTTTTGTAACCGTTTCAACCCCGACGGAAGAGAATGGTTTAATTGTCTAACATTGATCGGACGCCGCAGACAAGTCCACGGTGGCAACAAGTATGTTGTTTTCAAATAGGTACGACTTGCGTCGTAATTAATACCCTCGAGTGCAAAACTAATTAGTTTGGTAATCGGATAAAGTCATTTATCATTACCTGGCGCATGAGCGAAAGGCGAATTTTAAATTATTAAATTTAATCTTCTAATTTGCAAACAAAAATTTTGTATAACCAAATACCCCTAGGGTGATTGTGAATTATCAAACAATCACGAAGAAAATGAGCTATATTAAATTATTTACTTGGGAGTGTATTATATTAAGAATAACTAGAGAAACAAATATCCTGATAACTCTTACCATTGGTAATTTTCCTGTAAGGTTAGACAACCTCATGAGGCTAACAATATTGATATCTGAAGAAAAGAGTGTTGAACCTTAGATTCAAATCTCTAGTTTAGGATTAAGTCCCAAACCTCAGTATGTTAATTCATTCTAGAAAATGGATATTCCAAGGAAATCACACAGTAAAAAATCTGGTTGGAATCTGGGGTAACCAAGGAGAGAATTATTGGTAGGTTAACCGAGTTAGCCTATATTAATTTTTTTTGCAAATGAAACATCCATAGCCAAATTAAGGATTTCACTACCCGACACAATAAATGCACTTTAATGGAATTGGGGAGAGTGAATAATTAAAACATGCAAGTATAAATAGTATTATCTATAGCATAGAAATTAACTAAACGCAACAGAGATATGATTTATGAGAGTTTATATGTAAAGAAGGATCCTTTGGAACAACAATAGAAATATAAGTTGATGGCAGGTAACAACTGCGTAAGATGTACATCATATCACATAAGACATTAAATTCATTATCAATTGATATGGGAGTTAATACATCAACTAGAAGAACTGTCTATTACACTCAGAGGGCCATGGATTGATGTCTACAATTAGGTGAATGAATTAATAAAACACACAACACGCAAATTAAATACCCTTAATTAAAATTTTATGTCATGCTTAAGGTTATTCTAGCACATTGGAGCTGCAAAATATTATCCCAATTATAACACCAATTACTATAAAATAAATAGTATGCAAACAACAGAGAAGGATCACGATATCTAAATCATTCAAACACATTTGAATAAGGAAAAGTTTGTTTCTTAAGAGAACAAACATAAATAATATATTCATGAAACATGAACGGGCACTGAAGTGCCAAGCCAAGTATAGTATAAATCATAAGAAAAATGTTACATTGTTTCTCCGCTCAGGAGGGCTATACTAAACATCAAATTTATATAAATTCCTATAAAAAAAATTTAGAAAGCAACATATTACAAGAGAGATCAAAATAAAACTACATCCAGTTATGTTCACCAGAGTTGTAAGCCAATATGCAAAATGGGGCTCTAAACTCTACATACAAAATGACCATACTTATTAAGTTCCCATGAAGGGAGTCATACATAAAATGGTCCCATGTTAAATTCTAAATAGAACGATCGGAGAACCAACATTTCACCCAAAATAATGAACTCACGACATTCAACGACACATGTACACCAACCGAGATATATCTCGAGCAATACACATGAAGTATCCACCTGGAAAGCGAAGAACTTATTAAACCAAGCCATAGCCATACTGGAACATGGTTAGCAAAGGTCGTAAGAGAGAAATAATGATCCATGTAATATGTGTTAGCGAGAGAAAGAGCCAAATGGAAACGGGTTAACTTGGGAAAGACATTAAAATAAAACAAGAAAAAAATTCACCTAGTCAAAATATGAATTGGGTTATTTTTTTTCCCCTGCAAGTCGGAAATAGATGAAACATTAGATAAGCCATCAAGAGAAATTAATAAATATTTTAACCTGGAATTGTGGAAACCTCAAACCAGTATGCAACGACAATACCTAGGATGTTCAATGTTGGAATGGGTCATCATCGAGTTCCCATAGCATAACTTCCTATTTGGTGGTTTTGAGCAGCGAAACTACTAAATGAATGTGGAGAGCGAGATCAGGAAACCCTTGTAGTTGGGTGCAGGAAAAATAAAAAAATAAAAACAACAGAATGGAAAGAAATTACCTGAATAGTGAGGAGGCAAATTGATTTAGAAAGAGCAGTTATTCCACTGCGCATATGGGGAGTTGTAAAATTTAAACAAGAGAATCCACAACGAGCAGGGCGAAAAAAAACCTTACAATCATTTGGAAAACCTATTGCGAAAACTCTCTGAACATAGAAAATAACTGATGGAATAGCAAAGAGATTTCGGTTTTGTTCGACTTAGTCTCAGTTATGGCGTTTATCATTTCAATTTCTGTAACTAATTTTTGTAACCGTTTCAACTCCGACGGCAGAGAATGGTTTAATCGTCTAACATTGATCGGACGCTGCAGACAAGTCCACTGTGGCAATCAGATATGTTGTTTTCAAATAGGTACGACTTACGTCGTAAAAATCACTACAAGGTGGATGGATTCCTTGTATGTATAACTTATAACAGACATCCCAAAAAAAATAATGACTTTAATAATACTATATTAAATAGAATATTTACATTTTTTACGTGACATGAGGTCAATTCCAAGCACTACCACTGTAACTTCCAAGTGAACCCACATGATTCCAAGCACTACCACTGTATCCTCCAAGTGAACCCACATGCACCCCCACACATATGGTAAATGATAAAGATTTGAACTTGAAATTTGAAACTTCAAAATTAGAAAGATGATCAAATCAAAATTAGAATGATTATCAAATAAAACTATCTCTTTATACAAATCCTAGAACTTCAAACTTCAAAATTAAAATTAAAATGTTGATCCAATTAAACTCTCTTTAGACTACTAGTAATTTTACATTATTCACAACAAATTATTATAATTTAACAAAAATAAAAAGTAAGTTCACATTAAAAATTAATTCATTTAAATAAATTAATTATAAAAAATAAAATTGTTATATCTATCTAATTTTTTTTAGTTTATAATTCCTATATTTTATTATTTTTATAAAAAATAAATATATAATTAATCCATTATTTCATTTAGTCCTTTGACTTACTAAAATTAAACTTTTAATCCTATTCAATCTATTTGATCAACTGGACAATAAAACACTCAACTTTCAATATACTCACCCCAAGTGAAATGCCCACCAATAACCTAAATTAAACATAATCATTAACCTACACCTACTACATGAACCTCAATATAAAACTCCATAACCCTAAATAATCTTTTACTCTAATCAACCATCCAAAAGACGTTCACTAAATCTCATCATCTTTCTTTGAGAACACCTCCTTTTGTTTAGGGAGAGGCGAGCAAAACTAATCCATGACAATAAGCGTGGCTTGCATTTTGTATGCTAAACCTATTTTAATGCCATGTAACCCCGAATTTAATGAGAGAGTCGGTGGGGCTTCCGGTAATTTAATTTGTTGAGGATTTTTATAGACTCCCGTCTTTTTCATATATAAAAGGATTGCTAAATTTGAAAATTCACACTTAATTTCACTCATTGACAAATATTGTACCGAAACACAAGGCTCGTTGGGTTGGGTTCCGGCATTTTGCAAGTTTTTATATCTTTTGCCATTGGCATTTTCAGATTTTGATTTTGTTCCACCAGGATAAGAGGACTCCTAAGGAGGAGCAGGTATAAGTTGTCAGTGAATATTTCCGTTATGATTCTCTCATTTTTTTTTCTATCTTTAGATTTTTTCATTTCTATTATTCCTTCTTTGAAGGTTGAGGCACTCATTTCTATACCTTCTTTGAAGGTTGAGGCGGTTTTAGAGCAGACATGCCTCCCCGAGCAGTGAAGAAGCCCGCGGGAACAGCTCCCAAAAAGGCAATGGCGAAGAGCCTGAGCAAGACTGCTCAGAGTACCAAAAAGACTCCGCTACCGAAGCCCGAGCCTGAAATTGTTAAAAATGTTGAGATGCTAGAACAGTCTACACCTGTAGAGGACACTAAACCCGAGCCTGAAATTGCTCAAAATGTTGAGATACTGGGACAGGCTACACATGTACAGGACACTAAGGTTCCCGAGGTTCCGGTAAAGGAGGATAAAAGTATAGAAGAGCCGTCCGCCAAAGACGCCCCTGCTACACAGGAGCCAGCCCTTGTGAGTGAATCTGCGCCTAAGGAAGGTACGATTTGAGGAACTCTCTCTTGAACGGTTCAAGGTGTTTAGTAGCATATAAATTTTTGCGTTTTCATTTAGTTTGTTTTTTTGTTTTTTGTGCTTTGTTGGTTGCCATTAAATTTCAGTCTGTTGTTCAGAAGGGTATGGTGGTTTTGCATCTGAATGTTATGTTAAAGTTTGTAAGATTTTATATTATTAAATATTACCAAGGCTCCTCAATGGCAGTTGCTCTTTTAGGAAAGTTTAAAATGAATTGAGCTTTTTCAAGGTCTTACAAAAGTCCTTTGCATTTTTTATATTATATCCAGTTAAAGGTTGCCTAATTTGCAATGTATGTGAGATCAATTACTTAGATAATGTAGGGGTGCTACTGATACAGATACTGATCATTTGATTATATTCGCTGATATTGTATCAATCATATTGTTAATTATTCGCTTATCAGGTTGCTTAAAGTGTATTGGATTGTTCTAAACATGTTTGGTTCTGCAATTGTTCCAGACAATTCAAGATTTATGAATAAGCCTCAATTTTTGTTTTCTTGCATTGAAATTTTTATATTTTTTTCAAATCTGCAGAGGAGGACGCTAAGGCTCCCTTCGATGAGGATGACAAGGAAGAGAGACTTGAGCTATATGAAAATGTGTCACAATCTGAACCGGAAGAGGAAGAAAAGGATGACGCAGCAGCAATGGATCTGGAGCAGGACGGTGTCGCACAGGAAGACGAGGAAGAAGCATTCGAAAATCGTTTGGACGACGGAGAACATGCGGGTTATGAAGGTGTAGATGATGAAAATATAGGTGAAGAGGACGAAGGTGAGGGTGAGGGTGAGGAGATGGAAGGTGAAGGTGAAGAAGTGGAAGTGGATGAGGAACATGAAGGTGAAGAAGAGGATGAACAACACGAAGTTGTCCAAGAAAGGCGCAAGCGAAAGGAATTTGAAGTATTTGTTGGTGGCCTTGACAAGGATGCTGAAGAAGAAGATCTGAGAAAAGTATTTAGTGAGGTTGGCGAAGTTGTTGAAATTCGACTTATGATGAATCCCCAAACACAGAAAAACAAGGGATTTGCCTTTATACGTTATGCAGCGGTTGATCAAGCTAAACGTGCTTGCACAGAACTCAAGAATCAACAGGTGCTTCTTTGATTCACTGTTTGACAATAATTTATGTGCAATGTGATCCTTACTCTTGCTTTAACTTGTTCAAGTATCTAACCGTTATGCTTTATTTATATAGGTTAAAGGTAAAGTTTGCGGGGTCTCACCTAGCGAGGACAGTGACACACTTTTTTTGGGCAATATATGCAAGACATGGACAAAGGAAGCTGTAAGTTTTCAGGCTTCAATCTCCCATCCGATTTATTTAATTGAACAAAGTTCAAACTATGTTAATGTGTATTCTGGAATATTTTTATAATTGATACTATTTTTGGTTTTTCAGTTAAGAGAAAAATTAAAAAGCTTTGGCATTGATAACATTGAGGATCTCACTCTAATAGAAGATCCTAAAAATGAGGGAATGAATCGTGGCTTTGCCTTTCTGGAGTTTTCAGCCCGTTCAGATGCCATGAATGCGTACAAACGGCTGCAAAAGCGAGATGTTTTCTTGGGTACCGATACAACTGCGAAAGTTTCATTTGCAGAGACATTCGTTGAGCCTGATGAGGAAGTTATGGCACAGGTGCGTGCATTTTGATCTCTTCGATACTGGTTTGATAGGATGGATAATTATGATATTTATTATTGATAATCAGTTGAATTTTGTAATTCTGTTATACCAAGATGAAAATTAAGAGCTTTATCTCATCAAGATTCCGTCAGCATTTTGCTGAACTGAATTCTGGTTTCATTAGTAACAAGCTCCTATTACCAATACTAAAATTTTCGTGGTTAAAGTGATTTGAATCCCTGTTTTCTACTGCACTATTGCAGGTTAAGACCGTATTTGTTGATGGGTTACCGCCTTCCTGGGATGAGGATCGCGTCAGAGAGCAATTTAAGAAATATGGTGATATCGATAAAATCGAGTTGGGACGCAACATGCCTTCTGCAAGGAGGTTGGACTTTGGATTTGTTACTTTTTCAACCCATGATGCTGCTGTAGCATGTATAGATGGAGTTAATAACATTGGGCTAGGAGAGGGTGATAATAAGGTATGCTTATCGGCTTCATTTATTTATTCTCTTCTTTTTTAAAGAGGGTTATGTTTTTTACCTTTGCTAAATTGTGACCATCTTGCGGTTGAAGGTGAAGGCCAGATTATCAAAGCCTCGTCAAAAAGGAAGATTATGGAAAAATGGTCTTCGCGGGGATTACAAGGTTGGGCGTGGTCGTGGTCGTGGTAGTACGCGGGGTGGCAAGGTTCCAAGGGTTCGTGCCCCTACCCGTTTTGAACCTCGGAGGTTTGGAGCTCGTGGTTTCATTGGTCGAGGAGGTCAAATTGGAGGTCGTGGAGTAAAGCGTTCTCTGCAACCTAATTCATATCCACCTGTATCAGGGAGACTTCCAAGTAGGCACCCGCCACCATTTGAAAGGCTGCGAGATATGCGCGCTCCAGGTAACTAATAATACAAAATAGTGGTTCAATTCAAGTGCAAGGCACAAGTTTCATTCATGGAAAGGTTTGATTACGTTTATCTGCTTGTTTGTGTTGTTGACGGGCATAAATGTTTGTGTTGTCTTGCATAAATTTGTTTAGCACCAGCATATGAGAGTAACTCAAGTGGCGATTATGGAAGACGGGATAGTTATAGAGATGGTTATGCAAGTCGTCCGTATAGTAGCTATTCAGATAATGCTCCTCCTCGAGACGTGCCACGGACTGCGTCACGTAGACCTCCATATCGTGAAGAAGGCTATGGTCGACGCATGGATCAGCCTTATCGTGATAGCCGTGGTCGTGATTATGATAATAGTTCTGGTTCAAAACGTCCATATTCTGCACTGGTTTGTTCTTGATATTTTCCGTTGTGTTATTGTATCCATGTTGTTTTTTTAAAAGGTATTTTACTAAAATTTATATCTTTGCCATTTCTAGGAAGAACCACCAAGATTTGGACCAGCGACGAGGAACTCGAGGTCTCGGTTAGAATACGGTATCAGTGCTAGTGCATCACCGTATGGGGATTATAGCGAATCCAGTAGGTGAGAATCGATTGGACATCCTAGTTATTATGCGAGTAGGTTTATAACGCTACTTTTTGAAGGCTTTTATGGTAATTTTTTCCGGTCAAATTTCTCTAAATTTCGGTAGGAATTTAGTGAAAATAGAAGTTTAATGAGTAACCTTGCACGATCAAAGTGCCCTAGGGGTTTTTTAGGGCGCTGAATCCATATAAATAGTCAAAAAACCAGTTTAAATAACAGAAATCAAGATTTTACCTCAATTATTTTCACCGGATTCCAGCACCCGAAACTCCAAAAAATCACACTAAAGACAACTCCGTTATTGTACATTACCAAGAGTGATATGTCATAGTAATTTTGTGGTGACACTGCACACTTTTTCTGTTCAGACTTGGGAGAGGCTTCCAGCTAGGATACGATGGTGGTCACGGACAGGACTCGTATGGCTTAAATGTTGGAGACCAATCTAGTCTGGGCTACGGTAAGGATTTTATAAATCCACTACTTATTAAAACATTATGGTAATAAAGTGTTTACAATCTTTTGAATTCCTTTTCAATAATTGATTTTTGGTTTGGATCAGGTTCTCTCAGGGGCAGTGGAGTTGGTGGAAGATATTCCAGCTATGGAAATGATTATTTGGGGAGTGGGGCAAATGTATGTTAAAACAGTACTTTCTCTAATTTTATAGAGAAGAATTTATTTCTGGATATTTTATTGTGTTTATTTTTATTATTCTGGTTGTGTTTTTTAAAATACTTACATTTTGTTAATATTTACAGACTGGTGGTAGTGGTTCTTATTCATCTCGATATTGGAGTCGCAGTATGGGTAGTGGATACGGGCCACCTGGCAGTGGCTCGAGGTCTTATTTTTAAATTGTGAGTTATCTTGCCAGCGATGTCGCTATTTCTAATTGGATTGGAATAATATCTCGTGGAAGACCCGATATATGCCATATGCTTACGATATTGCATCTGTGCATCATTACTCTGGGACAGAGCTGTGGCTTTTGTTATATGTTTTGTTTATAAGTTACGTTATCAATTTGATTTATTTTTGGTTATTTTAATAGCACATCTTTAGATTGGGTTTATAATAATACGTTAAATTGATAACTTAATCTTATATTGAAACTTTCATAGAGGATTTTCCCAAAATTCTCTGTCTGCACAAATATTTTTCGATTGATTTTTTCATTGCTTTAATGATCTTTGTAAGGATAAGTTGCATATCAATTTTTATTTGTAATTTTCGATTTTGTTTCAAAATTGTTTCATTTTTATTGATATTTGTTGGATAGTTTGATAGCAAGCTTAATAGTAGTATATTTCATTTTAATTGCTTTCTCTGTAAGATAATTTTAGCATTGCATCTTCAAAACTAAATTACATATCAGTTGTAATTAGTAATTCTGCATTTTGTTTCAATATTTCTTTGATATCAAGCTTGATATTAGTATATTTCATTTTAAAATTGCTTCATTTATAGGATACTTTTAGTATTACATCTACAAAACTAAATTACAGATGCCACATTATTGAATGTGAAGGCCTGGAGATTACATTTTTTAACAAAGGGCAGTTAGATGCATGCAAAATTCATCATATTGGTTTTTGAGGACCTTGTGATAAGTAATTGTGAGTTTTTTAGACTTTGGTTTTGATAGTGTCTGTGATAGTTGATTGGTTTTTGCAGACTTGTGAGTTTTTCAGTACTTGGTTTTTGATAGGTCTGTGATAGTTTAATTTCAAAATGTGATTTGTCTTTTCAGATTTTTTCTCACAATAAATGTGATTACAAATTGTGATTAAGGTTGTAATGTTATACCATCAATCTAATTTTCTTAAATTAAGGTTGTATAAATAATAATAATAATATCAAGTTGTGATTATTTTTGTAAAGTTACACCATCGATCTAATTTTCTTATTTTCTTAAATTAAAATTTTAATAATAATAATCATAATAATATAAAATTGTATTAAGCAAGTGTTTTTTCTCTTTTCTAATTAACTATTTTTTTCTGAAACACAGTTAAATGTGATTCAACTAATAAAATCTACAACAACAAAAAATTACCTTAAGTCAATGAAGAAGAGGTAAATAAAGCTCAAATCATATCAATGAATGAAGAAGAGGTAAATGAAGCTCAAATCAGTAACAATAAGAAAAGTTGCCCAGAAATAAATGAAACAACTAAAATTAATAATAAGAGAAATAAACTAGAGTATGTAACATTGAATAAAGTATTCTTACACATCTCGATGCTATATAGATTTGTGTTCACGAAGATGTTGTAAGCTGGCATATGGTATACAGATTTGTGCTCACGAAGGTGTTGTATGCTGGGATAGTTTCAGACTTTGTGATGCTATTACGAAGGTAAAATTGTTTGGTGAAAGATATTTTGTTTAGGAGAGAGATTTCTTTGTAATGCTGAATTTTACTTTAACAAGAATCCACTGAATTTACATATCTTATTTAATTGTAACACTGCATTGAGAAGACATTATGATTTTGCTTTGTATTTCTCAGTATTTCTCTGGTTATAAGCTTTGAAGCACTGTGTTTGTTTTTTTAATATGAATAAGCCATTTCCTTATATTTCTTGGTATAAAGTTTCAGTTGACACTATGTTTTTGTTTGATTATATTTCCTTATGTTTGTTTGATTACATCTATAGCATTAGTTGACAAATAAATTGAATAGTTTAGCTGTTTTTTTCATGTACCATGCTTTGAAAAATTATGTTTGTGTTGATCATTGTACTTTGGCACCAATCTCTTGGTGTTTTTTTGGTAATCCAAAACTTTTAATGGAGTTGTTGCTAGGAAACTAGATCAATAACATAGTCTCAAAACTTTTAATGAAGTTGTTGTTAGGGAAGGGAAACTAAACCAATAACATAGTCTTAAAACTTTAAATGAAGTTGTCTCTAATGAAGAAAAACTAGACCAATAACATAATCTCAAAATTGTGATATCACCATTAACATAGTCTCAAAATCAAAATTGTTATATCACCATTAGCATAGTCTCAAAATCAAAATTGTGATATCAAGGTCAAAGTGGGAAAAAATAAGGAAAAAGTGGGAAAAAATATTAAAAAAAATCATTGATATTCAATAAAGTCATGTCCAAATAATACATAATATCAATAGATGTCCAAAATATCATGAATGAATAAGTATTTCATGTAAGGTATGTCCAAACATGATCCAAAGTACTAAGTAGTGACTCCTAGAACAAGAAGCATGCTTCTAAAAGTTTACAAAATATTGCATATTTATTAGTGGGAAGCGAGTAACTGAAATATCTTGATTGTTGTTGAAATAATACAATAATGGTTTGCTACTGGAATTTCTAATAGAGCACATGTTGAAGCTAACCATGGAGCTAATGTTGGAACACACAACACACTATGTCTCTATTACAGTGGGCCTTTATTATGCAGAGTAAATTGAAACTGAAACCATGCCTCTAATGCCTCTATTACCTTCTTGGTATAGGAGTTGTCTAGCTTGAACCTACGTTTAATTTTTAACCTAACTAAATCACAATTAATTAGTGAGTTATGAGTCAAACTCCCGTTGACCACGAGTCAAACCCAATCAATGCGAGTTTGACTCATCCAAATTTGAATTTGTTTGAAGAAAGAGTATTCATGTTTCACAAGTATTTGGAGACAATTTTATTGTTATGTATCAAGAGATTCTAAGTTCAAAAACTAAACAACTAAGAGTTATAATAATAGTGATCAAAATCAACCCATAATATATTCATATGAAACCAAATTCTTTTAATTACAATTTTTTTAATATTATTATATATAAATAAAATATAAATATCTATCTTTTTTTTAATAATATTGTATACATATCCAAACATTATCTTTTATAATATTTGGATTTAAAGTTAATCAACAAACCATCATAATAATGGCCGTATCAATAAGATTAAATAAAATGTTAAATTTTTAGAAATTAAAATAAATACTTTATATAAAAAAATCAAATAAAAAACTTTTTTAATATAATATTTTTCTTATAATTTTTTATTTAATATAATATTTATTCTATATCAAATATTTCATGGACGAAATCAAACACGTTTGGAACTTCTTATTGTGGTTGATCGAAACATAAAATGAAATGACATGACATTTAAAATTGTTATTGAAAATAATAAAAGGTTTTCGTTTTTTTCTTTTAATTTTTTATTTTATATATATATATATATATATAATATTATTTTTTTCCAAAAACCGAGAATAGGGATTATCTCTGTTTGAAATTGATTTCGATAACCATTCCTGAAATTAAAAAAAGAATCTCTACCTGTATTGAGTATAACAAATTGATAAATACTAAAATGACATTTAAAATTGTTATCGGGATTTAAATCTCTAGTTATTAAACAAATTTATAAAATGGCATTCAAAACTGTTATCGAGATTCTGGAGGTTTGAAGCTTGTGGTGGCCGTTTCATTGGTTGGGGAGGTAAATAGAGGTTATATGATATGAATAGATCATGTTGACAATCTCTACGAAGATAATTGAAATATGTTATTCGCCGTGGTTATGAGGTTGGGCATGATCGTGGTAGTATAACGCGTGGCAGTGACCATTGGTTCCTGCCTCTCTTCTTCCAGTACTTCGGAGGTTTGGAGCTCGTTGTGGCCATTTCAGTGCTTGATGAGGTCAAATTAGAGTAAAGTGTAAAGTACCCATGAGACTGTCAAGTAGGCATCTGCCACCATTTGAAAGGTTACTAAATAGGCGCCCTCCAGGTAACTGACAGTCAATAGAAACAACGGTCCAAGTTTCATCCCTATAAAGGTTTGAATATGTTTGTTAGGCTAACTTACAGGCATAAATTTGTTTAGCTCCGCCAGATATATCTAAGGATTCAAGGGGGAATTATGGAAGACGAGATAAGCCATTTGATGATTGTCAAGTGCGATCAAGGACATCAACTCCTGATTTTGCTACTTGTGCTGCTGCTACAGGGCGTTCATCCTATAGTAGCTATTCAAATTTCAGACAATGCACCTCCTCGAGTAGTGTCAAGGACTTTGTCGACACCTGGATAAGCATTATTGTGATAGCCGTGGTCGTGGTTATGACAAATTTTCTGGATTAAAACGTCCATATTCTGCGCTGGTTTTGTTCTTGATGCTTTTTTTTATGCTCTCTATGGTGTATTTCTGTTAGGTAATTTTCTGTTATTTATATCTTGCTTTTCCATTGCCAGGAAGAAAAACCTAGATTTGGATAACCTGCTATGAGGAATTCGAGGGCTAGCTTAGACTACGGATTCAGTGCAAGTGCGTCACAGTAGGGGGATTAGGTGAATCCACTAAGTGAGAATCAATTTAGACACCCTAGAAGTGTTATACCATAGTAATTTTGTTGTGATACTGCATATTTTTTCTGTACAGACTTGGGACAGGCTCCCGGCTAGGCTACGGAGAGTGCTAGACAGGACACTCATGGCTTAAATGATAGACATCATTCTGGTGTGGGCTACGAGGAAAGTTAAACATAAAGTAAGGGATTTATAATGCCACTACTTATTCCAGCAGTGTATCGATATAAGTATTCTTTGAATTCTTTGCCAATAATTGATTTTTGGTTTGAATTTACTATATAGGTTATCTTGGGTGCTGGAGCAGTGAAGCCGGTTGAACATATTCAGGCTATGGCAATGATTACTTGTGTAGAGACTGATATATGTTAAAATAGTACTTTTGTAATGTGTAGGGACTTATTGCCGGGTTTTATTGTGTTTATTTTTATTATTTAAGTTGTGGTTTTTCTGTACTCAATAAAGATGTACGTTTTGTTAATGTTTACAGATCGGTGGTTGTTCTTTTTCATCTCTGTATTCAAGCCCCGGCATGGGCAGTGGATATTTACCTGTCAGTTGGTCGGCATCTTCTTATTGAATTGTGAGTTATTTTGCTCTGTTTTTGTCCTTTTGGTAATAAAGACTATTTGATATGTATATGCATTTTCTGGGTTTTAACATCAAATCAAGTATTTTTACACATCTCCATGGTATACAGATTAGTGCTCATGAGACTGTTGTAGGCTGACATAGATTCAATGAGTCCAAAAACACATTACCATAATCCCATTGACACCAACATGCAACATTTGATCCAATGCGGGCTTGGCCATCATGCTCTATATCCAAATTGCCTAACCATTCTATAGGATAATCTTGGGTGCTGCTCCTCAAATTTTCAGTTTCTTGTGGCTGTGAGCTCCCTTAATGCATTTCATGTATAGCCTCTGGCACATCCTTGAGTTGAAATAAAGCTCTCATACTTGTAACAAATACAGCTCGACTCTCTGAAATAGTTCCACCTTGATCCTCAAGATGCCTTTTTAGATGCTACTGCATCGCTGCTTTTCACACCAGTTGCCACGGCTTCATCTCTTGTTCCACAAGGAAGCACATTTTGTCACCTCCACTTATTCGACCTTTGCAATGCCATGACGAGGGTGCATGCTTCATCTCTTGGAGTGAGACACCTCCCTTTCTAGTAAATGCTTTGTGTTTGGAATGTGTATTTCATTGAATCAGATGATGTTTAGAAAAACACAATTGAGGAATTATTGTTACCATGTTGTAGGCATGCATAGCATACATAATATATAAGAGTATATATATAGCCAAAATGGCATACAACACGAAGCATAATTTTTTAGTATTTACAATGGACATGTACATAAGAGAACATAAATTATACACTTTAAGCATATGTACATAGGGTTTCAATATTTGTCACATGTAATATATACCACCAAGTAGTTATCGGCCTTAAACTTTCCTTCTAGTCATAGACTATTCTACCGATAATCTCTTAGCAAAGAGCTCGGGCCATAACTCCACAAGGGTAAAGGCTCTCCTCGGTCCAACTTTGGACACATGGTCCAGTACCATTTAGGTACGATGCTTCATATAATTAATAATTTCTCTTTCAAGTTCTAGCCTCACCTAAGACTAGCAAGGGAAATTTGGCCAATCAGTTCTCCCTCCTAGCTTCAGCCTCACTTCAGACGAGCAAGGAAAATTGATAATCCACTTCCACTGTGGAATTCACAATAACTTCCCTGTCATAGAGTTAAATCATTGTCTCAGGTTACAGAATAATGTTTGTCTCAGTTCACAAATTAAGGATTAACTTACCGTCACTAGTTTAATAACTGTCTTAATCACAGGGTTTGAGGGCCATCTGAGCTTGCAGCTCAACTCCAAGTCCACATATCCGAGTCTGCAACCAAAAAATGAGCCAGAGATCCAACCACTAGATACTTGCAAACAACCCCCAGTATATGGTAATTGGATCTACAAGCAATCATGGACTTACGATATATAATATCCTTCAAGGCTATGGTTTCATCCATGAAGTGACTTCATAAATGCTTGTATTTTCCTTGTGTTAAGAACCATATCATGTTTCTATCCTTTTACATTTCTCTCTTATGGAGTTCTTGTTGATTTTCTAGTGCTAAGAGGACAAGCACAATTTTCTGCTACTTATAGTTACTTCTAATGATATTTTTGCACTTTCCAGATTATCATTAAGCAATTACACTTCAGAAAATTCAACTATAAATGCAATAGAACAACAGAACAGTAGAGATCACAGTAGAATAGTAGACACCACAAATTTTTCACTTGGGAAACCCTACAGAAATTATTGTTCAATTCAACAAACGGTACACTTTGACTTTCAGTCAAACTTGGTCAATCTGATCACATACTAGCTAGGTCAAACCTGGTCCAGCTGCCCACAAAATCAGTCAACTTGTTTCCCAAAATCTCGGTCAACTCTACCCAAACTTTGGTCAAACACTGCCCAGAAATCGTGGTCAACTCTACCTCAGAAAGTTTTGGTCAACTGTGGTCAACTATGACTTAGAAAGTTTGGTCAAACTACCTCAGACAGTCTGTGGTCAACTCAGAACTCTATGCCTCAGAAATTTAATCAACTCTGCAGTCAACTCAGAACTCTATGCCTCAGAAATTTAATCAACTCTGCAGTCAACTCAGCCATAAAGAATTTTGTTCAATTAGAGCAGTCAAAGATTCAGTAAAACAGATCAGAATGGAGTTCGGTCAATGCTGGTCAAACAGATCAGAAAATTCGGTCAAGCTTCAAACAACTTCTCTCTCTCTCTCTCCTTCCCACATGTGAATAGAATATATGTTGTGTTTGTGTGAATTGATGCCAAGGAGGGAGGTCAAATGATGTATTTACAGTTGGACAAATCATGTGGGTTTTGACCAAGGCTCAAATCCATTCAACTGATGAGGCCGACCTGACTGTTCTGAGCCTAAATGAATTAAAAAATATTTTTTATTTCTTTTTTAATTTGAATATTGACCATAGCTACAAAAAATTATCAGTTCTTACTCCCCATACTCTTTTTATCGGGTGGTCTGCAATGGTGATGTGTTCTATTATTATCATGTGTGTGATTACATTTTATAACATTCGGCTTGTGACCCTTAAAACAAAAAACATAGGCACATATGCCCCAAAATAAATAAATAATTAAATATGCATGGGCATTCAAGCCCCAAATAATCTGGTTTACCAATCTAATAGTAAGATATATGAGTACTTAGAAGGGGGTCATCCTCGGTATGTTACATTCCCCTGCCCCTTATTTGTGCACTGTTCTTAGTGCATTATTTACACATGTATAATCACAAATACTTGATTCTTGAACTTTGTTCTTGTTCCATGTACATCATTGTATGTTTTTAATACCTTGGAATCTAACTATTCTTATTTGTGTCGTTGCTTTTGAGCTTTACCAACTACCTCAGCCATAATTCGTATCTTTGACAAACTCTCATGGTTCCTTTTATAAGCCATATTCACCTGGTGGGCTCAAGCATCCCCTTCTCTGCGCTGCACTCCCTTTGGCGATCCATCATTTGCTAGGATGTTTTGGAGTTGCCTCTCCTTGCTATTCTTACTCTTTGGCTCAAGCATTTCATTCTTTGCATCGTTATCCTTCAAGGAAACCATCATTTGCCATGATGTTCTCATGCAAGGAGAGTGCTAACTCCCTACCAGACATCCATTGGGAAATAATGCAGTATTTCGTGTTAACCATAGGGTCTAATGTTATTAGCGTGACATTCTCCTAAATTTTTATTGCTTTTAGCCTTCTTAGTTTATATTTCTTTCCATCCTGACAAAGTTTCAATGTAGTCTTTTGATATTGACTACCTAAACCTGCAATACTGATCTTGACCAACATCCCCTACACTCTAATCGCACACATCATTTAGTGAACAATTTCACCATTTCAACTGTTAGTAGGAACATTATCATAACATTTTTCACACACATGCATACCATACCTTTCCATATCACTTAGCACTAGGTTAGAAAAATCATTCGCTTCAGTTTTAGAATCTTTAGCCAATACTCATGGCTTTATGTGCACCATGCAAATTTGAAGTTGCTCCCTGCATCAAACAAACCCATGGATTCCTTCAATGCAATTTCAACAAAAATTTTTGAACCTATGAGGGTATTATTTTTTGAGATTTGTAGCTTGGGAGGTACTCCAAGCCCTAGGGTTCGAGGATTGGAGGTTGGAGCGACACAAAAGCACTTTGTGGGATTGGAACCCAAGCTTGGGGTTTTGTACCCATCAGTATGGGGCCAAAACCATGAGGACATTGTGACATGTGATTGATGGAGATGATAGAGCACCCTAAGTGGAATCAAAGGCAACGAAAATCATTGAAAACTGAGTTGTCAATCATGAGATATTAAGTTTTGAAGGTTATGTGTGGGCATGGTGGCACAAATTTTGGGTCGGCCTAGATGTTAGAAGGTCTAATGACAGTTGTCAAGCCCAGATGAATGTATTGTTGAAGCCCTTGTATTAGTATATAAATACAAGGTGAGTATGAGTATAAATGGACATCCAAAAAGTGCATCATTCATCATATATTAGCTCTGCGATTTTGGAGTGTGAGTTTGAGGCTAGAAGAGGAGTAAAGGGTTGCCGAGCTTGGAGAGTATCTCTGCAATTTGGTGTGGTTCTTCTCTGTGGAATAGGCCACAACCTTGAAGCAACCAGGAATGTGATATAAGGGCAGCTTGAGTATGTATCCTTAGCTAGATTAGGTTGCAACAATAATAGGTATGTTTGAGTGTGTTATATGTTGAATTATGTGTGGATAAGATCTCTGTTTAGGATTGCAGGGCTTGATTTAGCTACAAGTGTGGGAGGATCGTGTTGGAGGGCCGAGAGGGCTAGGAAGGCTCCTCAAACCTAGCCGCAGTCACTCCAAGGGCAACGCAGTTGGGACAAAGGGTGTAACCCTTGAAAAGAGGCTCAGACCTCTAGTTGTCGCTGACCACAAGTTGTAGGATGCCTTGTGGAGCATCTCAAGAGTCAAGGGCTGATACAATGCTAATAAAGGGCTAGAAGGGACACCGTAGAAGGGACACATCGCACGTCTTGGCATATTCTTTAGCATCCCTATTGATTGTGGGGCACCACAAACCTGCCTGTAATATTTTCCTTGCGGTGCATTTCCTTCCAACATGTCCTCCCGCAACCCCTGAATGGCATTCCCATAGTACCTCCTCCCTTTCATGATCTAATACACACCACCGCAGTCTCTGATCTAGTCCCAATTTGTATAGTTGTCCTGCAATTAGTTGATAATCGACTGCCCTGACAACCATATGCCTCTTCTGCGTTGTGGTGTATTCCTCTGGGCACTTCTTGGTAGATAAGAAAGCTGTTATGTCCTCCAAATAGTCTGGCATTGCCTCTACTCTAAATAGGTTTGCATTTGGTAGTTGATTGTCGACAAGACCTCCACTTTCCCCTGACTCCAGTCATGATAGATGATCAGATCCCACATTTAGCCGGCCTGGTTTGACAATCACTTCAAATGTGATTCTTGAAACAATAATAGGCATGTACAAATTCTTCCTTCCAACATAGGCTTGTTCACGAAATATCTCAATGCAGAATGGTCTGTGAAGAATTTGAAAGGCTCCCCAAAAGATAGTGGCGAAACTTTTGAAGAGAATATACCATCGCAAGCCCCTCTTGTTCTGTTGTCGTATAATTATTTTCTGTCGTGGATAATTTTCTACTGGCGAAGTATATTGGATGATCAAGGTTTCCTTCTCCAAGATGGGCCAACACTGCTCCCAACCAGGTGGATGTTTCTTGTAAGGAAACATTCATTAGTGGGACCTTATGCTCCTTGGGAACGATGGTATCAACCTTATTAATAAAATTTTTGATTGAGTCCATATTAGTAAAAGTAGGATATCCTCTTACCTCTGTACCGATCCAGTTAACTCCTCGGATTGTTGCACATCGTCGGGTATTGATCTCATATCTCCCTTGTTGCCAATCATCCCACGCAACTTCTGATCCAGTGTCCGAGCTCTGAACAATGCGCTAGCTGATTGACCCTTCCGTTTTTGGGTTGATATAGTCTTCCCTCTTGCCTACTGTTAGTTGGTACAACTGGTCTAGTAGTCCAGGTTCTTCCCTATCATCTGTTGGTTCGGTGAATCTTGACCCTTGATAAGGATCTAGGGGTTGGATTACACTAACCCCTTATACTTCAAAAATCATCAACTATTTTTTCAAATCGATCACCGCATAGTTCTTGAATGCCCAATATATTCCAAGAAGTTCTGGATAGGGATCCTTATCTCCCATTATATCTACTACTTTGAAGTTTGCTTAAGTCTTGAACCCTGTAATGTCAACCTCTATATCCTCTAGCCTCTCCACTGGTAGGATGCAGTACTGATTCGCCATACGCAATTGAATTGGAGAGAATGCCAGCTTAGGTCTACCTAAGGCTTTCCACGTCTTTCTTGGTAGGATATTGAGATCTGAGCCCGTGTCTAACATGGTATCTTTTATCTGGAAACCTGCAATCTGGGCATCAATCCTAGACTCCTTCCTTGTTCGTTTTTTATTCCTTTGAATTCTTCTTGACTGTCTCTCTGATAAATTGGCATAGATTGTGCCACTTTGATTTGTCCCCTCCTTGATGGCTGACTTCAAACTCTCTTGCAACTACTTAAGCATTTGCTCATCATTCACGATATTCAGGAACAATTTGAACCATTCTTCTATAGGATGTGCGATGGATATGGGCTCTTTTCTTTCCCAGTCGTTGGTTGTACTGCTTTTGATTATTTATTCAGGTTTAGCTTAATGAACGTTTCCACTGTTTCTTTGTAGTATCGCTTCTGCTGCTCCCGCATCATCTCCGGTCTTTTTCCCTCCTTGAGTCACTATAACTACACTTGAGAGAGGGGTGGTCTCTGGCATTCTTGGTTCTGCATTAATTAAAATCGCTCCCCTCTGTCTAGTGCGCTCTTCCCATCTTTTAATCAATTCCGAGCAGTCTTCTGTAGCATGCATGTTGACTTTGCATTGAGAACACCATGGTCTTCTAGGTAGTGGAAAATCTCGCGCAACATGACCTTCTTGGTCGCTGTTGTAACATTGCATAGGGCCTCATCCTCCCGTCCCGTCCAATGCCCTACAATGGTCTGTGTGATGATCTAGTGAGGCACAAAACTCACAGTAAGTGGTTTTAGGGACATTTGAATATTTTTGCAAAATGGGTCAGAGGTGTGGGAGATGTCCATATGCTTTGCATATCTCACAGTGATCAATTGGTACTAGATTTTGTAGAATTTGTGAACCCATCGAATTGCGTTTGGCCTTGATATATGTCTTGCGTTCCTATTTGCACAACTCTCGCTGCAGGAGGGGTTCCAGAGGGTCCCACTAGTCTAGGTACACCCCCTGAGCCGCACAACCTTGTGCATTCTATGACTAGATGACCTTCAACTAAGCAATGTGTACACACATTTAGTCTTGCCTGTCGTGATGGCTGCATGTCTTTCAATTTTTCTGTCAAACTTGCGATTTCATGTTGCAGGCCCAATATAGAAGGGTCCTGGATTGTTGTTCCGCCCCGATATTCACGAGGGTATCTTGCCATGGCTTCAATCTTTGTTGCTTGCTCCCAAGCATCCTGCAACGTGTCAATATTTTGTTGCGTCAACAGTGTACATGTAAGAGGCAATAACGCTTTAATAAACCAGTCTCGTTGGTGATTCGAGTCTATAGGATAGCTTAGTTTGCCAATTGCATCTTTAAATCTATGCATCAACTCCCAAACCGTTTCTCCTTCTCGTTGTTTAATTTCCCATAATTCATACAATCCCTGTTGATTTGTCTAAGGGAGTTTGAATTCCTGCACAAATTCTCATTTGATATCATCTACTGCAGGATTCTGATGTAGCTCTGACCATTTGATGAACCACCTCAAGGCTCTCTCCCTGAGAGCAATGTGGAAAAAGTCGAAGTTAGGATTAAATCGACAAGGGTCCAGAAATTGAAAAAGTTGTTAAAGTCGGTAGGTTTTTGAAAAAGTCGGAAAAATTTAAAACTACAAAGATATTCACTTTTGAAAAAATCCTGATTTTTTCAAAAAGAATTTTAAAATCGTTTAAGAAACTACCTCACTCATGATTTTTGTAAAAATTCCCGATTTAATCCTGACTTTTCAACTGGGAAAAAATCACCAAAAATTTGGCCGATTAAGACTGCTAGTCCAAAAAATCGGACTTTGTCGATTTAATTGCAACTTTTTCCACACTGCCTGAGAGTGGTTTGAAACTCAATCACTTTGGCAGCATCTGGCATTTGGCAGGCCCTCCATATGGCTTTGCACAAATACCAATGTTGTTCCACATCGTCATTCCCTTTTCCAGAAAATTTCGAGTATTGTGTGAATGATCCCGCCATACTAACTGAGCTTGAGGAAGAAGTACAAATCCTTGCGATCCAGACTGTGTTGATCCTTGTGGGATCTTCCCAATATTACCACTGGCACTAGTACTAGCTTTATAGTATATATGTAGTTTGCATACTATGAACTTTAATAACTTTAATTAACTTCGACAAAAGTTGATTAGGATTTTTATGAAGTACCAGGGGAAGGTTGGGGGAGGTACTACCTGAACACGGGGAGATCTTATTGCTCTTTAGTTTGGACGCATCATTCTCTGCAAATAAACTTCTCATCGTGACATGCATGTCATCATCTGAATCGTCTTTTGAACTTGCGTCTTCTATTCTGTCTGACATCTCTACTTCTACGGATCGGGATGGGCTCCTATTTTCCTCTTGATTCTCAACCCCTGCAATAGACCCTTCTTTTCTTGCCAGTCCTATTGCTATTTCTTCTCTTCCTAGATTTCACAACACCGCTCTTGCTTGGTGTACATCCTTCTGTTGCCTATTGATCTCCCGCATTTCCCTTTCCATTCATTTCTCCGCTATTTGTGCTCTTCGATGCGCTCTTAGATCGCTAGATTTCTTGAACTAATATGCGTCCATTTCTTCGATCCCTTCATAACTCCCTGTTTCGTAGCATCCCTCCCTTTAGATCCTTCCCCCAGTACTGGGTGTTTAAGCTTCCATACTGGGATTTTGGAACACCAACAAACTTTCTTCCACCATTAGAACTTTACATATCCTGCCACGTCACAAGAAGTGGTTTCACAAAACAACCAATAGCGGACCCTCCTCCTTTGTTAAACTTCGATGATGCGGGAGGGTCACACAATTTAATAGCGACTATTGATCTCCATGCACCATTATGTACCGTTTAAAGCTGCAAGGAATTTATCGAACTCCCCTTCAATCTTGTCATATTTTGAATACATTTGGAATTGAAGTATTTTTCTAATGATGTCGTCACAAATTCAGCTATATGTTATAAGGCCATTAGAAACAAATGTTGTGATGCAATATGAGCAGGGATATTCTTAGTTGAAAGCTTTGATACATAGAAAGCTTGAGGTACGTTTCACTCCTTGTTCTTTGAAATCTCTGACCTTTAGACCAATATGCCTCCAAGCAAAAGCGAAACTACTATCCATGACTATCACCAGGCTGTAAACTAGTGCCACTAATCATATTTTCCCTTGCATCAACATTCAAATGGAATTCAATCCTAAAAGAGGAAGGTGGCAGAATTCTGGCAAAGCTCAAAAATTTTAGTGTATCATTTTTCCAAGAAAATGTTACAACACTCTGATTTGAAGAAGCAGATCTACCAATCGAGAGTCTATAACAACATGTAGACATAGGACAAAAGGATCTATTTTGTGTGTGATATTCGAGGCAAAGGACGACCATAAGAGCAGTGGACAAGAGGACTAAAAGGACTGAGGACAAAGGACTACCTTTAGCAAGTAAGTCAAGACTTGTCTCTATATTTTGTTGGGCAGATTGTAGATCTGATGGAATAGATCTCAAGCCCTAATTGTATACTATGTATACTAGTTGTATCAGAGATCTGAAGGGCCATGATCCTTGGTACGAGAGCCCTGATGATTCTTTATCAATGGACTAATAAAGGTCGAGAGTTGGGCCATATAAATTTGTGTTGGGGTTCCTAGTGTGTTTTTGTTAATATCTAGTCATGGTTTGATGAACAATCAACAAGAAGCACCTTATAGGGTTAACCATTAGCCATCCTTACCAAGGGAGAAAACACTTTTGTGAAGACTTGGTCTTGATTTTGGAAGGGGATATTTGTTTGAAATATTAAATTTCCGTTAACATTAAAGTTTGGTTCATTCAAATGCATTATTGATCTCAGTCTCTGATGGGTCGTTGATTTCACTAGAATCCATGTTGTTATTGTAAGATGGATCATTGCAGCCCAGGTCTTGGGTACCCACTCCACGAGTACGCAGGCCTTTCAGAGAAGTACATGGCCCAAGCAGGTGCAACGTTGAGAGACTGGAGCCTCCTGATAGCATTAGTAGACAACACATGTCCTAGAGTATCTGACGTTGGTAAACTTTGACCTAGTTTTGAATATTTTGCATGATGACACCACTAGACCTAGTTGTTGAAAATGGTACCCAAGAGGTGTTTCCTAGGAATTTATCCTTTTGGCCTAGGGAGACACATAAATCACGTTTTGTCTAAGTGATATTATGAGTTTATTAATATCAAGGGGGCTAATGTACTTTTTATGTGGAGATGTACTAGGTACTTTAAGTCATTAAAGTCACATGTGTTTTAAAAGTCACTTTATGTGAAAAAGTACTAAGTACACTTTATATTATTAAAGTGACATATATTCTTAAAGTTACTTTATGAGGAAAAAGTGGCTATGGTACTAAAACATTAAAAGTACTAGGAGTCTAATTAATAGAAAGGGGGACCACAATAGGGGACTAATCTCCACCCTTGATCTAAATGGTTTGAGATTAAATGTCAACCATTATATCTTAGGGATATGGTTCCTATCTTATGGAGAAGACAAAAGGGAGGAGAAAGGAAAAAGAGAATCATTATTATTTTCATGAGAACATTGAGGAGAGGAGCAAGGAGAAAGGAGGATAAGCTTTGGATATCTACAACAAAGATTAAGAGCCATCTACATAGCAATTCGAATTATCTCTTAGGGCTGAGATTAAGACTAGAGAAGAACTCGAATTTGGTGGAGGAAAGCATTGTTATTCGTAGCATACAATTTGAGTCTCTCATCTAGTGTATAGGCAACAAATATATCACCCCACAACCAACATATTGTCAACAGATCTTACCCTACATTCAGCTCCAAGAGGTCAAGATTCTTGGGCCAGAACAATGTAAATTTCGGGATAGTTAAATGTCTTCAGTGAGAATTTCGGGCAAGCTTGAACCTGCGGTTTTGGGTGTGCTTTAGCTCAAACATTGTGTGAGAATAGCCAATGAATACCCTATGTGAGAGTCAAGCTGATAGATCAAGTTTCTGAGTGAAGGGGAGTCTGTTCAGAGATTCAGACACTTGTGTATAGTAAGTTGATAGGAGGTCGAATTCTTCACTGGAATGAGAGGATTGTGAGATGAAAGAATCAACCCAAGAATTGCAGTGAAAGGAACCTCTGAGAAGCAACTAAAAGGGAAGAGATAAGTCGAACTCTTATATTTTTGTTGTAAAAAATTCCTTCAAAAGCAAAATAAAACTCCTCCTTAGAAGATTGGCTTTCCCCAAGAGTGGGGTTTTTCCAGGGTCTAGTTGACCAAAATACTTGTGTCAAAAATTGTGTGCTTATTTGTTGTTCATTGTATTAGCTGATAGTAGAAGCACTCTTTATGTTGCAAATGAATGCATACAATTTTATATCAACATATCAAAACATGTGGATGGGATTGAAAAGTCTTTGTAAAATTTGTAAACTGGGAAAAGGGTGCATATCATTCAAATTTTCTACATGGTATCAAAGCCAAAGAGGGGTCAGACCAAAGATTTTTGTCACAGCTGATACAAAGACCAACAAGCATAAATTATGCCATCTCAGTGAACAATGGTCATTAAACCTTAGTCAAAAACCCAAAGTAGTGTTGGTTAAGAGGGAGAAGACTGCCCAGTATCAGATTTGCTCGATTTTGTTGCGGTGAGGGTCATGGTACGAGGTTGAGGGTAGAGGAAAAATTGGCAGGTTCTGATAATTTTGGCCCTTGGAAGGAGAGAATGATACTTTTACTGGAGGAAGTTTAAGTATGGGACAATGTAGAGGGTCTTGTACAACCTCCTACTGATGCTTCTATGTTGGCGGAATCCAACAAGAAGAATGTGAAGGCTAAGAGGATCCTTCTAGATGCCATCAAGGACCACTTATTCCCTCATGTGATCGGAATGAGATTTTCCTACCAAACGTGGGAGTCCTTGGTCACATTACACCAAAGTTCTAATGAGAATAGGAAGATGGTGTTCAGGCAAAAGCTAAGAAACACCAAGATGACCAAGACCGACAGTGTGACCTCATACCTCGCCAGGATCTCATAAGTGAAGGATGAGTTGGCTGCTGTGGGAGAAGCTATCCCAAAGAACCATTTGGTCAAGATTGCATTAGATGGATTCACCGAGAAATTAGATGGATTCATATATGGCGTTGTGCCCAAAGAGCACTTTCCAAGTTGGAGGAGGATGTGGGACGATTTCATCTAGGAGGAGATTAGGAGTGCTAAGGGGGGCAGCAAGAGTGGTGGGGGAGGTGTGGAGGAGAATGTCGCCCTTGCAGTGAAGGGTAAGAAGAAGGCGAAGAAGGGGTCTTCTAGTGGAGCAAAGAAGGAGAAGGGGAAGTAAAAAGTGAAGGAGAAGCACATGAGAAAAGTGAAATGCATTGCTTGTGGGAAGATGGGTCACTATGTTGGTTAGTGTCCCAACAAAGTAGAAGAAGAAGCAGGGAGTTGTAGCTTTAGCAGACGTGGACAATTTTACTTCAAGATTTGACACAGAGTTTGCCTTATCAACAGAGGTGTATGAGTTTTCCTTGGTGGTGTGTTTAGCCACTCATGATATATCTTCTTGTGCATGGTTTGTCGAAAATGGAACATCTTGCGATATGACAGGAGTGAGAGAGCACTTCATGAGTCTCTTAGAGGATGACATTGACTTGGAAGTTGTGCTTGGAGATAACTCCAAGGTCAGAGTAGCAGGAGTGGGGAAAGTATCATTTCAAAGGGAGTCGTTGCCTCCTCTGAAGGTGATAGATGTTTTTTATGTTCTAGGGCTGAAGAAGAGTGTGATATCAATCTCTAGCTTGGAGGACAAGGGTTTATGAGGTGTTGTTCCGAAAGGGACAAATACTGATATATCCCAGAGTATCCATTATCGAGTCTGCTCGTGTGATTGGAGTCCGTTGTGGGAGTCTTTACAGGCTTATGTTTCAACCTATTAGAGCCTTGGTGACGCAAACCAACAACAGTGAGTTGTGTGAGCTATGGCACAGGAGGATGGCCCATTTCCACCGTGGAGCTTTCAGGATGTTGAGGGAGATGGTTACAAGTTTGCTTGACTTCAACACAGAGCATCATGATGCATGCATGGGGTGTGATTTGGGAAACACCAAGACACCTTTTCTTGAGCAGTGACAACAAAACTGCAGGTATCCTTGACTTGGTACACTCGGATGTATGTGGTCTTATGTCTCATGTATCGTTGACTGGATGTGAGTATATGTGACCTTCATTGATGAACACTCTAGGAAGACTTGGATTTTCTTTCTGAAGACCAAGGAGGAGGTCTTCAAGAGGTTACAAGAGTTTAACGCTCTTATAGAGAACCAGACAGGGAGGAAGATAAAGTTGTTGAGATCAGATAATGGGGTTGAGTATACCTCCACGAAGTTGAAGGAGTTTTGTAGGAGTGTTGGCATCAAGGGGGAGTTCGTAGTTTCTTATAACGTCCAATAGAATCAGTTGGTAGAGAGGAAGAATAGGGCCATAGTGGGTGCAACTAGAGCGATCTTACATGATCAAAGTTTACTTTTCTTCTTATGGGCCGAGGCGTGTAACATTGCAGTATATTTGCAGAACAAGAGTCCACATAGCTTCTTGGGGAGCAAGACTCCTGAGGAGGTGTTTACCGACAAGAAGCCAAAAGTTGGGCACATCAGGATCTTTGGGTTGCCTTACATATTCACACGTCCATGAGGAGAAGAGGACGAAGTTGGAACCCACTACAGAGGAGGGTATCCTAGTGGGTTATAAGGAGACCAACAAAACTTATCGTGTATATATTCTTGTTGATCAGTGGTTGTCATTGATGCAAAACAAGCAACACTAGGGGCTACTCCGATCTTGCATAGGAATTTTGACTTGACAACTTACTCTATTCTGAGTTAAGGATATTTTGGATGGTTTCTACTTGTCGAAATATTTTCCGTTGATATATGGCATGCCACGTAATTCTTCACGGTTGAGAGATATTCGTGTTTGAAGTTAGTAACCCAGTTAGTGGGCTAAAACCCCATGGGGTTGCGGCCTGACACTAATCATTGGTTTTTTAAGCTCCTAAAATCCATCCAACGTTCACTTGTTGAAGACCCTCTCAACCTAAGCATTTATATAAATTGTCACCCTCATGTCCTCCTCATGTAAGGATTTCGCTACTTAAAATATGCCATCGTGGCATTTTCGCTATAATTTTATTTTATTTTATTTTTATTTTTTTATTTTTTTGTTGGTTTCTTCTTTGGTGCGAAGCTTTAGATGCTGAAAAAAACCCATTTGAGTCGAAATCCTGATGAAGAGCGTGTCCGAATTTCAGATATTGGTTCGCTATATTTTTAGAGATATGATCTGAGGAAGTTAGGGTTTTTGCAGGCTCCCAAATTTCATGTCAAACAGGTGACCTTGGGAAAATTAGACCTATGGGGTTGGAAAGAGTACTCAGAGGGCTACCACAAGGTGCAATTTCAGACCTTGGAGATCCGAAATTACATAGATACAATAGATTCAATATCGAGCTTCTAGAAGGCAAGAAAAAGTATGCATTCAAGGATCACTGCAGTAAGGACATGTGTTTTTGCAGGATAGTGCAAGTATTTTGTATGTATGTTTGATTGGGTTTTGTTCATAAATGTTGAACGTATTTACATTTGAATTTTGAATTTTAATTTGAATAACATCTTTGACATGTGTTTTTGCAGGACAATGTAAGTATTTTGTATGTATGTTTGATTGGGTTTTGTTCATAAATGTTGAATGTATTTATATTTGAATTTTGAATATTTCTCTGACATATGGTTTGCAGGAAAGTGTAAGTATTTTGTTTGTATATTGGTTTGGGTCTTGTTCATTAATGCATGTGCAGGAAGGAGGACACAATAGGACAACTTAGACACATACTAGAAGGAAAATGCAACACCAAAGTACCATTACTTGAAGCAAGCACAACAATACCTCAACGGCTTCTAGTGTTCAAAGAAGCAGTGTCAAGTCAAGTATCAGGTTGTGTCAAAAGTCGGTATTGTAAAAATCATCATTGTAAAATTGTAAAAGTCATTATTGTAAAAGAGTCAATTTGCCTAGAGTTGGAGAGGCATTGTTGGGAGGTATAAGTGTCATCATTGGATAATGTTATGGCTAGGTTGCAGGTCATAGTGTGATTGGGTGATTGGTCTAGTTCAAGAAAATCATTTTGAATCATATTGTATTGTGGATCATTGTCCTTGGTACGAGAGTCCACACTCTTGTCTTATTTTTGATCATTATAGGGTGGCAGGGAGGTGCTAGGTTGGTGCATGAAGTCACCTACAGGTTGGAGCCTGTGAACACTTCAGGGTGGTAGGTTGGTCTAGGATGTCAGGGCATCCATTTAGTTGACTATTGAAAAAACCAGGGCGTTAGGGCGTCCTTTCAGTGGGAGCTAGAGAAGAATGTTTTTCTAGAATTCTAGGAAGTTGTACCTTTCATTTTAGTTGGGGTTGAAGATTAAAGAATTTATTAGAAAAGCATTTGGTGGTTTTTGATCGGGAGGGAGTTTTCCACCTAAAATTCGTGTGCCTATTGTGTTCTATTGTTTACTGTTGTCATTGGATAAACATCAAGAATAATTGAAGATTAACTAATGCTCTGAAAAGATTTAAAAGTGCTAATTGTTAAGAAACACTGATTCACCCCTCCTCTCAGTATTGCCAACAATTGGTATCAGAGCTTGGTTCCTTCAATATAATTCTAACAACTGGAAGGAGGTCATGGAGTATACTAAGAATAGAGTTCCTCTGTTCAATGGAAATAACTACGCACTTTGGAGTGGAAGAATATAGGTTCATTTGCTGGCACAAGGATACGAAGTATGGGAAATCGTTGAAAAAGGATTTACAACGACCCAGGATGAACAAGGAAAGAAAAGTATGGTATATGATGCAAAGGCTAAAGTTCTCATTATCAGTGGGCTTATCGAATCTGTCTATCTTAAAGTATTGAGTTGCAAAACTGCTAAAGAAGTATGGGGCAAGCTTGAGAATATATATGCATGTGACTCAAACGTGAAAGAAGCAAAGCTTCAAATTTGCAGGGCAAATTTTGAGCAACTCAAAATGAAGGAAAATGAAAATATTGATGCATACTTACATTATGTTGATGAAATTACAAATGCATTGGAAGGTTTGGGAGAACTTGTTGACACGAAAATTGTTGTCCAAAAGATCCTTAGAACCTTGCCGACAAGATTCAACCCAAAGGTGTCTATCTTGGAATATAGTTCGAATCTAGCCAATCTCAGCAAAGATGAATTGCATGGAGTGCTTACGACATATGAAATGAGGATTGAAGAAGAGGACGACACATCTCACCTAGAAACAACATTCGCCGCATCCAAGAAAACTAGTAAGGACAAACATACTCCGAAAGCGAAAACTTGTAGTGGTAAGTAAGAAAAGGAAGAAGATGAAGAAGAATTTTCAGATAAAGAATTTGCCTCCTTCACGCAAAAAAAGAGAATAGGTATGGGGAAATTCAAAGGTAAACTTCCATTGATATGTTTCGATTGTGGTGAGGTTGGGCATTTTGCAGCCAAGTGTCCTCACAAAAATTAGGCTATTACGAAAGGAAAGAAAGGTCTGAGGAAGTCCAACAAGCAAGGCAAGAAGAAATGGTTTAAGAAGTGTTTCTTCTCCAAAGAAGATAGCTCCTCATCTGATGAAGATAGTGATAACGAAGAAGAAATCAACGGAAGAGTATTGTTTATGGCCAAGCATAATAAGCAAGAAGCATCTGATGAATAAGAAGAGATGACTGAAGTTGAATATCAAAACGAAGTGATCAGGGTTATCAAAGAGCTCAAGGTCAAGAAGAAGCATGTCAACACTCTTGAAGACGAATTAAAGATAGAAAGGGAACAAGTCCTAAATCTTAAAATCAAGGTTGAAGAATCGCTCAGGGAAGAATTAAAGGAAAGGTAAGCATTGGAAGCTGGAATAGTTTCTCTTCAAAAGCAAGTAAAAAATGGAAAAACTCTTCAAAACTACACCGACAACTCCAAAGCATTGGAAGAAATCATCAACAATCAACGATCAAACGGTGACAAGACTGGTCTTGTTTACAAAGAAAAATCTGAAAAGGAGCCAAGTCCTTCTACGAAAACAAAAGAAGATGGATATGCAAAATCTAACAAGCAGGTAGACCTTCCAGCCAACTCAAGAGATCAGGACTCGTAGGAAGAACCATGGAAGACAATTCCTTGAAGAAGATTTCCTCGCACATATCAACCTATCTTCTATGGTCATTGTTATTCATGTGGAAGGTTTGGACATAGAGCTATAGAATGTCGCACGTATGTTTGGAATAAATATAGTCTTGGGAGATCTTTCATAAATGGATATTCCAGAACTCAGCAGAATATTAACATATTTGATCATTTGAGAGATAATGTCGAATGTTACAAATGTAACAATTTTGGACACCTGGCTAAAGATTGCATACTTGGAAGTTTTCAAAGGAATTCTCGCAAAATCAGAATGAACAAATATGGAAAAAGAAGATTGAAAAATGTGTTGTCGCTCTCAAGGCTCAAAGTAACAAAAACGTTTGGTATGTTAATGGCTGCTCAACTCATATGACTGGAGATAGGAATAAGTTCATATCCTTGAAGGAAAAGAAGGATGGAACAGTGTCTTTTGGAAATGACGGGTCTTCAAATGTCATATGAGTAGGTACAACCACACTTGGAAGCAAGCTCTAGAACCCAAAGCTCTGATACCAAATGTTATGCAATCAACTCACAAAACAATATAATTAATAGATCAACGACTTAGAAAATATCCTCTTCGAGGGGTAAACCTCCTTTACATTACATAAATGAACAATTCTTGGATGATTCAAATGACAACCTCCTTTCTTTATATAAGAGTCCAAGGGGTCACAATATAATCAGCGCTGACATAACGATAATAATGTAAGGGCACAACAATAACAATAGTGGGCTTCTATGGGGCACAACAAGAGCAATATGGGGACTACATGGGCACAACAATAACACTAAGGGGCTACACTAATAATAACAATAAGGGGATACACTAGTATTATAGGGACCTAACATGTGAGGGCTGCAATGGGTTGTTGGATTTCGGCTGAAGTCCATCATGGAGAAAAAAATTCTCTTAGGTATATCACACACGTAGTGGTGGATAACAGGTATCAAATAAGGGAATGAGAAAATGCAGAAGAGGAGAAATGAAGGGACAATACAACAACAAAAGGAGCAACAATTGAGGAAGAAAAACGCAGAGGGTATGGAGGGTTTCAAGTAGCAGGGAAAGAAATCGAGAGGGTTTAGGCCCTTGGATTTTAAAAAAATCGAAAAAAAATATTTTGCCCATAATTTTATTTTAACGATCTCAGAGAATTTTTTATGAAGAAACCTAGATCTAGAATTCTCTCCTGCAAACAAATTATTTCTGAGACATGATTTTACCCTCCAGGGCCTAGATCTGTCTCAGATCTTGAAAAAATCTCCTTAAAAAAATTTAGATCTGTTCCTGCACAAAACAAAACAAAAAACCCCAATTCCCACATATATACAAAAATTAAAACTGAAAACCCAAAAACTCAGATGTTAGAAAAAAAATTTATTTTACACAATCTTCAAATCTATACAAAAAATTTACAAATTTGTCATATCGTAGGAGTATGAGTCCAACTCCGCTCTGAGATCTGAAGACTTATGCTCTTCCTACACAGATCTATTTATTTAGCACAAATTTATAAAAGATAATTAATTTAAATTTAGGCACAAGCCCTAGAAAAGGAAGGGGTTTTTTTTTAACTCTTCGGTGTGCGTGCCTTTTCCTGCACAAAAAACACAAAAAAACGAGCAAAAACAAACGAAATGCAAAGCCTTACGGCAGAATGTTAGATTTTCGGTTAGCCTTACCGGCAACTATCATTTTTTTCCACTATTTCTGATTTCCCTAGATCACACAAAGACACGGGGAAAGAGCATACGTAGCAAAAAAAATCTCTTTTTCCTATTTCTAATTTGCCGAGATCGCACGGAGCACACAACAAAGAGCATACACAGAGAAGAGGCTATAGATCCGGCAAATAAATAAAACCTTAATAGCAAAAAAAAGGTGAAAAAAAAAAAAAAAAAAAAAAAAAAAAAAAAAAAAAAAAAAAAAAACTAACTATTAACAAATATAACTGCAAAATAGATGCTTTATACCTCCAGATCTAAACTGACATAACTTGGGTAGTCAGAAACCTTTTCGCATGAAACAAAAGGCGTTCCTCACTGTAACAGACGCTCCGGACACAACCGAGCGTTCTCCAAGCCCAAAAATGTACAGAAATAGTAGATATACAAAACAACATTCGCATGTAGTCAAACTGGCTTCGGATTTTGATCAACAATGAACATGGCCCTCAAAAAAGCTCTGATACCATGTAGGAATTTACAGGGTAAGTTCCATAGATCAAGAACCAAAGGTCACCGCTCACAAACAGATCACAAATCAGTACACCAGTATAATCACGTGGTTAAAACCCTCAAAGAGGGAAATAGTCCACGCCGTGAGCCAACGCGGCCACTTCAAGGAATTTATTAATATAAAAAGAAAAGTTACATATGTTTATCTCATAAACGGTTTTTGGACAAATGACCCTCCATGCTCTTTAAATAGAGATCATGGACTAATCGGGTGTTAAGCCATGGATCAAGTGTCGTTAATACCGAGGTGAGAGATAACCGTCGGATCACTACAAATCGTGACCATCGGATTATACGTTACAAATGTACATGGTAAAGAAACACACTTTACCTAACTCTACACTAAACTAAGTTATTCTTAACTATTTCCTATGTGTCGGAATATCCTAACATGGTATCCACTTATGCACAATCATATCCTAGCAATGCATTTCATCATTGCCTTTACTCATTGCTCCAATTCAAGGCACTATACCTTTCAATAGTATTTCCTTCATTGCTTTTATTGATATCCTAATCCCTACATACACAAATATCCATTTTAGCCATTGCTCCAATTCAAGGCACTATACCTTTCAATAGTATTTTCTTCATTTCTTTTATTGATATCCTAATCCCTACATACACAAATATCCATTTGTGTGTATTGTATATGTAAGCACAATCAACACACTTTTCATCCTTTTATTCTTTCTAGTTGACTTCATTATTAGCATCCATTGTAGGAGTCACACCTTCAAACAACCTTCCTCAATGCACACCTTCCAAAGCATGACTCCCCCCAAGGAAGAACTCTTCCACATGGTTGCTTCTTTTTAAGCAACATACCTTCTACTCAAGGTTAATTCTAGGTAGTACTATCGCTGCCATATATAACAAGCTAATTATCTTGCTTCAATTCATTTATGTGGTGTATCTTTGGCCTTAAAGGTTCAGTACTTGAACCACAATTTTGGTACCACTTTGTAAGATACCCAACCCCCAAGATGACTTTATGGAGGTGGGTATCAAAAATTTTCCTTCTTGCAACTCTCTCAAAGCGTCTTTCCTAGTCCTCATTGTCTTTTACTTGTCAAGAGTTTTCAAATGATATAAATTTTATTTCATGCTGAGTTTTGGGCACAATGTATTGGCCCTTAAAATATTTTCCAGTTTTGGTAGTGTAAATTTCCTTACAATTGAGACATGGCATTCTTATGCCACATGTCACCACCCCATTATACCATGTCATTTGACATGTTGTCAACACATGGTAGACCTATGCCGACATGTTATCACTAAGGTATGCCACATCTACAAGTCGGATCACATCAACTCTATCAATCACCCATTGGGCAATGTAAGCCATCGGGATAAACTTGCTTTCCTTCTATTTGACCTTGGTCTGGTGTACATATTGTTAATTAGCATTATCACCCCCCCCCAATTCCCATCAACTCATGTTTTGTCAATTGGCCACCGAGAAAATCAGAATGGACTTTTTCAGTTTTGGCTGAGCTGGTTGATGGATAGCAATTGGTGGATTCAATTTTGTTAAGGTATGTTCATTAATCAGTCACTAGGAGCCTTGGATAATTGACTTACTAAAAGAACTCACCATTTGAACATTTGGATTCAGAAAAATGTAGAATACCGATTTTCTGAAGTTTTGGATCTCAAACTCTTGGTCTCCATGTCACCTTCGCTGTGTGGCTTCCACATAAGTCATCACGTCATCTTCTTGGTCCTTTTGTGCCATGTTGGCATGCTACTTCATCAATAGCCATCACATTGCCATGTTAGTGGTGCCGTGTCTGCTGAATGGTGTTGTCATTGATGGAAACACACATACTTCCCCTATGAATACTGTTCCCCCTGTCTTCATGCTTCTGATTTTCTTCTCCTAATTTCTCTCCCTCATTGACATCAATGACAAAGGGTTACTCCCCCTGATGAAATATCTTTCTCTGTTTTCCTACAATATACCTTTCTTCCTTTCACTGCTTCTCTCCTCCTAACATGCTATGCCAACGCCGTCCTTGAACGCTCTTAATATTCATCTATGAATGGAAGCATCAATGGATATGATGCTTGATCATATTTCCCCACACTTGTTGAAGAATTTGAGGATGAAGATTTGTGTTTATACTTGATAGACCATCTTCATTTGATTCTTCTCGTTTTGCCAATTCCAACGATAGGTGGCATGCCTCATAACTCTTCACTGTTGAGGAGATATGCTTGATCAAAGTTTATGCCTTAAGCATATGGTTAAAGCTCCCAAGATGTGATGATGTGGCAGCTTAACGACTGGCTAAATATTTGATCAATTCATGAGGCCAAGAAGGATTATTATTGAAGAACTTAATTAATGTTTTGAGTTTAAATTTGCTTGCACAAGAGCATTTTGTCAAGGAGAAACTAATTAATATTTGGGAATTGAGTTGGCCATCAAAGGTAGACTGTTTTCGGCTCCAAAAATTGAATTTCAAGTTTAAATTTTTTAGGGTCGGCTCCCTCCTTGAGCAGGTCGGCTTGCCCCCTCTTGATGGCCCTTCGTCCAGTATATATATAGGGCTTGTTAGCCCTCCATGAGGCATATTTGAATGCATATAACTTGATTCTCTTCTGTGGTTTCTGAGGCCTAATTTTGTCACATCTATCCAAAGAAGCAGGCCAAGTTTTTGGAGATAGTTTGGCGATTTAATGATTATCTTTCATTATTGTTTTTCGTTGGCTTTTTTTTGTGGCAGTTTGGACGTACTAAGGCCATATTCTGAGGCCCCTTTTTCATCGCTGTCTGAGGAATTTAAGGTAAGTTTGTTGGTCTTATGAGGTTGTTGCAGCCTTGTTCTAAGGCAGTTTTCAACCTATGTTGAGGCCTAATTTGACCTCTTGCTGTGACATTTCTGAGGCCCTATTCAACCTTCCCGAGGCACAACTTCAACTATCTTGAGGTCAAGTTTCAGGCTGTTCAAAAGCCCTTCTTCTAGGACAGATCCGAGACAATTTTGAGGCCTATTCATCTATGTTACATGGTCTCATGGACTAAGGGTTTTGGGCTTAACTTCTATATTTTTGGTTATGTTTTTTCACTGGGATTTTGAAATGTTTTGAGCAAGTTTTTGGTGAACTACTTTGGCCTTATCCCTGGACCAGGGATACACAAGTTTTATTGGTTTATTAAAGGCCCAACTGAATCATCAGTCAAAGTTGAGGTGAAACGAGTCTTGGAAGATTATATATCATAATCTCTTTCTTTCTGGGAGCAATTGCAAACATACAGATGCATGTGATCTGGTTCTGAAAGTCGTCGAATTTAAGGGAGTGATAACATTGGCTTGCCATATTTTTCTTAATGACACCTAAATTGTTTCATCCCATTTTCTACTAGAAAATATTAGATGCAGAATTTCTGAGGACGATGATTGATTGACATTAGGATGCAGCTTTCTGTCAAGTTGCTTATCTAAAGACAGTCCATGAAGCTATGAGTTTCAGAAGGATAACTGGTTGCAATGAAAGAAAAGATAGAACCTTGATAGAAACAAAGATATGGCAAAACCACACATATTTCAAGGGAAAATCAAAGGTTTTCATGGTATTTAAAAATTAGTTGCTGCTGGGATGCACCAAAAGGCTTGTTTGCATCAATTTGAGCCAAATCCGTGGTAATCTCAACCCTCCTTCCACGGCATTCTTGGAATATAATATGGTTGGGTAAATGGCCAGTTTTGTGGCCTAATCCGCATTAAATCTGGAGCTTCAATTCAATATTGTTTAAGGCTTGTACTGAGCTCTATTTGCCCCCTATCTTGGCAGACCACTGTAGTAATTGATCTAAAGCCAACATCAGTCTAAGGATCATTTAAGCACTGTGTTTTTCAACAGAATTAAGGTGCATTATCATCTGAAGGCTGAAGCTTTACATTTGAAGGGTTTGCTGAGCTTAGCACATATTGATAACATGAATACGACATCTGCTAAGGTTTGTATTGTCAATACTGCCATTAAATCTTGCTAGGGTTTCAAGCATAATACTTGCCTTTTGAGAAAAGCTTGTACTAGTTGAATTACTGCTTGATGGGCTTGATGGTTGAGTAAGTATGAGTGCATACTCATTGTTGGTATAGTTGAATGACTAATATGCTGATACGATGTCATGTATTACTACTGCTGGTCCTATCTATATGTGAGCAGAAAATGTTGGTCATGTAACATGCAACTGTATATTGAGTATATATGGCTGAACATTGTGGATGTTAAGATATAGTTTATATGGCGGTTGCTAATATTATGTTGCCATGTATTATGATAAACATAGTATTGTCATTGTTGATGTATTGCCAGTCTGATGTATTAATTAGCTGAGTGGATATTGCTGAGTGTTTGATGATGCTGCCACTAAGGGTGATGCGAGCAAAGATTGTTAATGTAATTGTGAGAATGTTGTTTTCTTATGTCTGCTGTCATTGAGGTTTGATAGTGGACTTTGGTATACTACTAGGGTTTAATGCATGCTATTGCTGCAGAGAGAGAGAGAGAGAGAGAGAGTTGTGCAAAATTGTTGCATGGCAGAAAATAGTACTGAGGTCAAATTATTGAAGAGTTTGCTGCTACTAAAAGTTGATATGCTTGAAGATTTTGGGTTCAATTTGAGCAGAGAATGTTGATGGATTGTTGGTTGTTGAGCTAGGGTTTCAGTTGTAGAAGCAGTATTGTCAGCGAACAGTGAGTGACTTTTGGGAAGAGGTAGAGGTAGTAACAGTAAGCATTGACAACAATTACTAGGCAGTGATTAGAGCCATGAATGCAGTAGTTGATCAGTGTGACTAGAAGTATCTATTTTACTCTTTTATCTTCTATCTCAGGTGTGGCAGGGTGGTGCAAGGCGGAAAGTGGAGTCTCCTTTGGGTTGGAGCCTAAGAACACTTTAGGGCGACAGTGTGGTGCCAGGGCAAGTTGGAGCCTGTGCAGGGTGTTGAAGCATCCTTTCAGTTTGAGCTGATAAATGAAGGCGTTGGAGAGCCCTTCCAATTGGAGCTAGTAAACCAGAGCATTGGAGTGTCCTTTCAGTTGGAGATGATGAATTAGGGGGTTAAAGACTCTTTCCAGTTGTAGTTGGAGAATCTTGGAAGTTGGAGCCTCTTATTGTTGTAATCTTTAAAGACCTATATTAAAAAGCGTTCAATGGTTTTTCTCGAGGAAGGGTTTCCACCTAAAAATATCTTATGCACTGTCTTTGATGTTGTGCATTGTGGAATGGTGTTGTTTTAATCTAATGCTAATGACAATTAATGCTCTATGAAGTAAAAGTTAATGAATTGAATTGAAACAGCTATTCACCCCGCTCTCAGTGTTTCCAACAAGGTTAACGACCATGTTATCTCCTCTAGTACACATAATGACTTGGGATACTTCCATTCAGATTCCACAAGATAGATATGTGGCCAACCAACTGGCATTCCGATCTGGGTGTTTTTGTTAACCCCTTTATGAGACATTTTAGATGCCTAGTATTTCGCCCTTTATAGACTATATTGCTTGGATCTCTAGTGCTTGAAGGATTTTCCAAACATTAATCTCCAACTTAGGAGATCTCGCTAGCACCTTACGATTGTAATCACATTTTTTCATATATTTCTCATTTTTTGTATAACAGGGTCCATCAAAAGTATGCAACATGGGTACTCCTTGGATGAAGAATTAAATTTTGCATCCAGCGAGTAATCCCACTCGAAATTTGAGTAAAATCTTAGGGAGATAAGTTGAAAAGACAAGTTGAAGAAGTAGTTTTATTATTTTATTATTTTTTAATCTTTTTACTTTTTCACCCCAAAAATAGTTAATCATCCCCCATGGTTGACATCATCAGCTTGAATCATATTGGTTCTTATAAAGTTTATTTAGGTTGTACATTTTCTTAGTGTTAGAGTTAGTTTATTAGTGATAAAAAATAGCTCATTTGAGAGTTTTTCATCAGGTCATTAGTCAATTTTTTTTGCTTTTTTAGTTAGTTCTCAGCAATAATTTTGGTCACTGAAGAAGGTTAAACCATGTGTGTTGCTCTTTCATTTCATTTATCATCACCAGTTTCAAGGTCACCATTTCCACCATCATCACTAAGAGATCTAGAGCCAGGTCACTCCATCTCATATAGGTCAAGTCTAGGATCAAAACTGCCCATGGAAAAATCTTCAGATTTTCACTAAAAATAAGGTAGTGAATCCTCCATTTCATTCATAAAAATCTGATGAAGGAGCAAGCAAGTTTATGTAGTCCAAATAAAAAACCATCTTTGCTGTTCCATATAGGTCAAGTCTAAAAAATCTCATCTTTGTCTCACTGTTTCATTTACAATAAAAAGAGTCATATTGACTGTTAGAGCTTCAAAGGAAATCAATCTGCCTTCTCAGCTCATTTGAAAGAGGAACGTGCTAGTGTCAAAGTGTAAAAAAGTGCGAGTAAATTTCATTTCCACATTTGTCCTTTTCATGCATATGAAAATCCTTCATTCATTTCATTTACCCTCCATGCCCTTCACTTTTTCCAAAATCCAAAGTCCATCGCTATCCCATATCGCAATTCTTATGGCCCTCCATTCATGTTACCTGCCTCATTTCCCCGGTCCCCGATATGCGAAAATTTATATGCTCTGAATGCAATAACCCTTTGACTCCTGACTGCGATAAGTCTAACTTTCCAATTTGTGATAAAGACTCCTGCCCCCGATTTGCGATGAAGCCCCGAAATCCCGATTTGCGATATGCGATATTAAATGGGACCTGCTTACTGCCATGTCATCTCACCCCATCACAATTCGCAATTCGCCAATTCCTCCATCCTATGTCTTATGTTTAAATGCTCTGATCCCCGATCTGCGATTGCGATAGTGTAAAAGGCCTTTCCCGCCTTGAGATCTTCCCCACTTCTTTAATCAACGACTCTTGTTTTATTTCGGACCCCTTCTCCCATTTTGGCTTTAACACAACTGGGGGGTCCGAAATAGGCGGTATTGTGATCCGACCCCACTGCAACATGTCTTCCTCTCGTCATTTCGCACCCCCCTTCATTCAAACTACTTACCGCTTGCATATCCCCCCCCCCCCCCCGAAAAACATTCTTCGCTTTGTGTTAATATCGCTAGCCCTACCTTTTTCTCTGCCATTCTATCCAAAAGGTTTTGGGTTTTCCACCATTATAAAGAGGTTTCTGTTTTTTTTAAAGAAAAAGAGTTTTCACCATTTAGAAGGAAAACAACGGCAAAACTCCTCCAGAAAAGATTTCCATTAAACTCGTGCCACCATTACTCTCGGCACTAGCTTGTTTCAACAAGGCACCAGGCAACATTCAAGAGACAGTTGGAAGCATTACAGGAACCTCGGCAGCAGTTACTCAGGCAGTTAAGATAATATAAGTAGACCCTGTACTTCTTCACCTATAGTTCAGGATTAAAAACTGCCACATTCACAATGCTGTTAGAGTCGATAAATATCAGCCGAGTGTTCTGTAAAGTTTTCTTGTTATTGTAATAAATTAGAAACAAAAACTCCCTATTCCTTTGGATTGTAATAAAGTCCCTGTCTGTGGAGATATTTGAGAGTCTAGCCTTTCTGGCAGACCATTGTAAATCTATAAATACATAGTTTATAGATGTAGAACAGGTTGGATAATTGAGTTTTTGAGACTCTGTGTATTACTGTGGAGCTATTGTACATTTTAAATGAAATCAAAGAAGTTGCAGCAGATATTGTGAGATTCATGTGGTATTTCTTTTGAGCACTGTGCTTTTCTCTCTGTTATTTCATTTCCACTTCAGTTTCTGTGTGAAAATCTTACTAGTTTATAAATAGAGATCAATTATATGTTCTGTTTATTAAGATCTTCACAAATGTGTCTTTTCTTTGAAGAATGAATTCATTTTAATTGTTCCCATGAAATAGATAATTCAATGTTTCTGAATTTCACTCTATCTAAACATTTCGTTATCTTTGCTTGCACATGGAATACAATTCATAAACAAATAAACCACAAACACTTTCCACATGATGACAACTGTTGGGCTCGTACAAAAAGAGGCGTGGCTCTAGAATGACCAAGGAGGCCTAAGACAAATTTTAGGAGAATTTAGATAAGTGAAAGCACTCAGTATTCTAAATGTAGAAACTGTTTGGTGCTATATCATCTAATAATGATAGAAATGCTGATGAAATAACATAAATTTCTAAATTATTTGGGAGGTGTAGACCAATGATTTGTGTTCTTACTAGGTTTTAGTTCAAATTTTATGAGGGGTTGAGGATGTAGGTCGTCTTTGGGAGAATTAAAAAAAGCTCACACAAATATGGTGATAGCATCTCATTGGTGGATGAATTATTATTCCACACCATATGCAGAACCCCTAAATAAATTATCATGATTCATGTGTACATTAATTTATCATGATTCGTGTGTACATTGTAGAGTTTAGACTTGTAGTCTTGTATTAGGCCAATGGCCTCATAGCTTGTAGCATTGTTTTTGGACTTTATGGGCCATTTGGAGCCTCATTGCTTATGTATTTTTCGATGATATGTATTGCACTCGGAGCCATTTTGATATATTCACCTTTACATGGTATATAAATGAGCAAACATTATATATTTTTGTCTCTATTGGCTTGGAATCATGGTTGTAAATCTTTAAAATAGTTTTTTTTATTAAAAAATAATTATTTAATGTATTTTTTTTAAATCGGTTCGTTTAGTCCTAACTAGTACCGGTTAGACCGGTTTCGGTCAGAAACCCGGTTCATTAGGTCCACCGGTTCCGATTTTTAATACTATGATCTCAACACATCTGAAGCATTTCACCATCGAGACATCTGCAGAAATTTCTGTTCCCAACCCTGGTTTTTAGTTTCTCCTTATTTCTCCCATAAAGTTAAATGCCCATTCTGATAGCCATACATTCAACAAGCTGGAAAAACAAATATTTTCTAAAAACACAAATTCTGGAAATTTCAGTGCTGAAAATGCAGAAATAAAAACTCAGAAAAATAAATCAGCGACACAAAGAAAATTGACACGCTGATTTTTGGTCAATATGACCCTGGAAAAACCCCTACAACTGTTGGAGAAAACCAGTTCGAAAGCTTCTCTTTATTTATGATAAATAGCTTCTACAGTGAGACAGAAATTACACAGCAAAAATTACAACAACCTCATAAATGTACTTATCTCGAAAACCGTGCACAAACTCTGCCTCGATTTTCGTGCCAAATACAAACAGAAAATATCAGCAGAAAGTACAGCCTTAAATGCTATACGGACATCACCAAAAACAGTGTCAAAACCGTTGTACGGCCTCTCTCAAAATCTGTGCAAATGCTGCCTCGATTTCCGTGCTATACGACTGCTGTACGGACCTCATTTTGCGTGTTGTTTGCTATTGTACGGATTCCAGAAAACCAGCTTTCTCTCTCTGCTGTATGGACCTCGATTTTCGTACATCCTTGCTGCTGTACGAACCTCGAAAAATGTGTTGCAATAAATGCTGATTTTCCTCCCTCGAAATTCGTGCCCACTTGCCTTGAACTTCGTGCTCTATCCTTGTTGTACATATTTTCTAAATATAAGTGTTGCTGCCCTCCTTCTCATTGCTCAGAAATCCTCCCTTGCTTTCTCTCCTCTCTCAATCTGCTCATGAAAGAAAAAATATAATCTTCTCTCATTTTCCTCCTTTAACCTAACCCTAAGTGACTTTTAGGAAATCCCTAAATCCAGTGGCTGAGATAGCTTTAGATCTAAGGCTGAGATTAAATGCTTATTTAAATCTCACTTTCTATTTTTTAATTCACCCCACTTTAATAAAGACCCACTCAGTCATTTATTTCCAAAGTCACTTTTCACTTTCTAATTTCACATTGACTTTATTAAAGTCACTTTAAAATTAGACTTAGTAACTTTATCACTTAAAGTCACTTTTAAATTAGATTTGACTTTATAACTTTATAGAGTCACTTTAGGAGAAAAATTAATTCTTTTGGACACTTTTCTCTAGGCCAAAGATCAAAGCCTTACAGAACCACCTGTCCTCTGTTAACCAAATCTCAGCACTCCCTCTTATCGAGGAAGGTGTTCCTCACCACACCCATCTTGTCTCTGAAGTAGACATGCTTGCCCCATGGTAAGGCTTTGGTAAGAATATCTGCAACCTGCTCATTAGTGGAAATATACTCAGCTTCACAGCTCCCTTCTGAACAGTCTCTGATGAAATGATATTTGATCTCGATATGCTTTGACCTGTCATGAAATACTGGATTCTTCGTGAGTTTATTGCAACTTTGATTATCACAGTAAATCATTGAACGCCTCAACGACTGACCAAATAAGCCAAACAACATCTTGCAAAGCCATATGGCCTCACAACTAGCTAAACTGGTTGCCATGTACTCTGCTTCCGCTGAACTCAATTCTACTAACTGCTGCTTTCGGTTGAACCACGACACCACTGCCGAACACAACCCAAAACAACACCCTGAAGTGCTCTTCCTATCAGAAGCACAAGCTGCCCAATCAGAATCAGTGTAACTTGCCAATCTCATTCCATCTCCCTGCCCATAATCCAGACCATACTCCACTGCCCCCTGCAAGTATCGCAAAATGTGTTTTGCAACAACCCAGTGCACCCTCCTGGGCCCACACATGAACTGGTTCATCGTGTTGACTGCAAAACAAATATCTAGTCTAGTGTTGACCAAATACATTAAGGAACCAATCAGCTGTCTATACAATGTGGGATCAACCGACTCAGAATCTGAAGCATGAAGCTTCTTCTAGTTGGTGATCATCGGTGTCGATGGGTCTACAATCCTCCATGTGGAATCTGCTAAGGATGTCCACAGTATACTTCCCCTGTCTCAGGAAGAAATGCCCCTCCTCCTGCCACACCTCCAAACCCAAAAAGTAATGCATCAAGCCAATGTCCTTCATCTCAAACTCCGACGCAAGATCTCTCTTGCAGCTCTCTATGAGTCTCTCTACACCCATAATGACCAAGTCATCCACATACAACACCAGAATGAGAGGCTCCTCACCTATCACAATAAAGTATAGGTTCGGATCTGCATCACTCTTTGTGAAACCCATCTCCTGCAAGTAAGTATCAATCCTGGAGTACCAAGCTCTGGGAGTTTGCTTCAGGCCATAAAGGGTCTTCTTCAGTCTGCACACATGGGACTCAATCCCATGCACTTGAAAGCCCTGTGGCTTCTCAATGTACACCTCCTCCTATATGAAGCCATTTAGAAATGCGGTCTTCACATCCATCTGGTGGATCTTCCAACCCATCTCTGCTGCTATTGATATGATGGAGCAAATCGAAGTATATCGAGCCACGAGAGCGAAGGTCTCCTCATAACCTACTCCCTCTACTTGGGAGAACCCTCTAGCCACAAACCTTCCCTTGAATTTCTCAATCTTGCCATCTGCAGCATGCTTTACCTTGTAAAGCCATCTGGAAGTAACTACGGATTTGCCCTCAGGCCTTGGCACCACCTCCCAAATATCATTCTTCATGATAGAAGAATACTCCTCCTACATGGCCTCTCTCCAGACCTGCTGGCTAGCTGCCTCCTCATAGCTAGAAGGCTCAGAGTCAATGATGTTGGAAACAATTGCCATATAGCTACAAAACTTCTCAGGTGGTCTGCTCTCTCTTACCAGCCTCTTTGGCCCAGCAACAGATGTGGCCTCTCTCAAGGTATCCTGAAGCCTCCTGGGCTTCCTCTTCCTTGTGCACACTTCTCCCACCGGAGAATGAAACTCCTCATCCTCCTCAGGAGCCTGAACTCCTGATTGTCTGTCTGCTGTCCTCCTGCCTGAACCTGGACCTGTAGATGCTGAAGTACTATGTGAACTATCCATTAGTGGACTCCCTAGTGAACTGCTATGTGGACTACTATGCATGTTGCCCGAAGCACCACCCCTCTGACTCTGCGAGCCACCGCTCACTGATGGACCCGACATCGTAATCGATGTACCTCTTGATCCTCCTGATCCCTGCCCACTGGATCCCTGTGCTTAACTCAGCTGCTCTTGAGGGTCTGGCTGATCCAGATACTCTAACTCCCATGACCTCTTGAAAGTCCTATCCTTCTTGAACTTTGCATCCCGCTTGACGACAACTCTCCTCTATGCAGGAATATAAATCTGAAAGGCTTTCAAGGTCTCACTGTAGCCCACAAAGATACCCTTCTCTGCGGTGGGCTCTAGCTTGGTCCTCTTCTCCTTGGGTATGTAGGAGTATGTAATACACCTAAAGATACAAAAATGACCAATATCAGGCTTCTTCCCAGAAAAAGCCTCCTTCGGAGTCACATGCCCCAAGGCACGATGCAGACCCCTGTTCTGCAAATATACATCAGTGTTGCAGGCCTCTGCCCACAAAAACAATGGTAACCCCTGATCATGTAACATGGCTTTGGCAGCCCCAACGATGGATCTGTTCTTCCTCTCCGCAACCCCGTTCTGCTGGGGGTTGTAAGGAACTGTGAACTCCCTCCTAATGCCTGCCTCCACACAATACTCAACAAACTCACCAAGGGTGTACTCCCCTCCATTGTCCGACCTCAAGGACTTGATCTTCCGACCTGTCTGAGTCTCCACAAGAGCTCTGAACTCCTGAAACCGCTTGAAGACCTCACTCTTGGTCTTCAAGAAATAAATCCAGGTCCTCCTGGAGTGATCATCAATGAATAAAACATAATACTCATATCCACTCAAGGAAACATGAGACATCCAACCGCTCACATCGGTATGAATCAAATCAAGTATCCCAGTCGATTTGTTGTCACTGTTGGGGAAAGGGGATTTGGAAAACTTGCCCATAGCACATCCTCTGCATGTATCAATGTGATCAGTACTGAAATCTGGCACACCTGTAGTGATCTCCCGCAATGTCCTCAAGGATCCATGATACATGTGCCCCATCCTGCGGTGCCAAATCTCGCATAGCTCTGAACTGCTAGCTCTGTTGCCGATACTACTGCTCAATGCCAAAAGGGGCTGAAATGCAAACTTGTACACCTTTGCATGGCATACACCAATCACTCTAGCTGAATCAGCTGGAGCGCCTCTGGGATATATATGCACCTATCCTCTACTGAACAATATCTCATACCCTCTGTCCTCCAATGCTGAGACGGATATGGGGTTTTTCCTCATCCCTGGCACATATAGAACATCTGACACCATCAAGGGAGGTTTGGGTTCCCTATCAAATGTCAATGTCCCCACACTGACTGCTCTAACAACGCTGTCATCTCCGAGTACTACCTCTATATCAGTGCCACTCTTTGAAAGCTCTAAGAAGTACTCACGGACTACTGTCATATGACGTGAAGCCCCACTGTCAACATACCAGATACCTGAAGATGCTCCGCTAGTGGAGGGAAATGCACACTCCCTCTCAACCTCCGTGGCAAGTGATCCTGCACTAGTGGACTCACAAGCAATGAACCCAATCTCCTGATCAAAGCTATCCGAAAAGTCCTCTATCTCTGCTGATGTTGCCATGGTCTTGTTCTTCCCCTTCTTCTTCTTTTCCGGACACACAACTACATAGTGTCCCATCCTCTGACAATTCCAACACTTCACCTTGGAATAGTCCTTCTGCGTGTTCACCTAATTACCTTTACCTTTGCCTTTGTCCCCACCACTACTTGTGGAAGCTTGCTTCTTTCCCTTGCCTTTCTTGCCTCCTGCTAACAGTGCTACATCCTCATCCTACTCAACTGGTTTGCTTGCCCCAAGCTAGCTCTTCCTGATTTCATTCTGTATGCAATCATCCCAGAACCTCTCCCAAGTGGGAAGGGTCTCACGTGCACAAATCCCATCAGCAAAGTTCAGCCATGAACTGGGAAGGCCATTCACGACAATCCGCACCAACTCAGTGGGTGGAATGACCTCTCCAACTACTGCCAACGCATCTCTCACATTAGTGATCTTTGTGAGATATGTCGTAGCACTATCAGTCTTAGCCATCTTAATGGCCTTCAGCTTCTCCCCTAGGACCATTTTTCTGTTCTCATTGGTACTCTGGTAGAAATTGGTCAAGGCTGTCCACATCTCATGAGCAAATCTTTTTCCTTTCACATGAGGCACGACATGGTCTTTAATACCATCCAGAATTAGTCTCTTACCCTTGTTATTCTTCTTATTAAAGTCTGTCAGCTGAATAGGGTCAGCAGGCACATTAACATGGTGTTGTTGGGTATGCACCATTATACCCCATACTTCTGCCTCCTCAAAGATGCTTTGCATTCTTTCCTTCCATACGCTGTAGTTGCTATGCCCATCCAACCTATCCTCCACCCTCAAGCCCAAAGACATGCTTGGTGCCCTAATAAGCTGAAAATAACACTGCTGTAGTAAAGGTACTGTTTTCTGTGTGAAAAATCAGCTGGGTGTAATTTTTTTTCTTGCTATCCCTAACTGCACTTTTCAGCAATCTAGCTCTGATACCATGTAGAAATTTATGTTCCCAACCCTAGTTTTCAGTTTCTCCTTATTTCTCCCAGAAAGTTAAATGCCCATTCCTGTAGCATACATTCAACAAGCTGGAAAAATAAATATTTTCTGAAAACACAAATTTTGGAAATTTCAGTGCTGAAAATGCAGAAATAAAAACTCAAAAAAATAAATCAGCCACACACAGAAAATTGACACGCTGATTTTTGGTCAATATGACCTTGGAAAAACCCCCTACAACTCTTGGGGAAAACCAGTTCGAAAGCTTCTCTTTATTTCTAATAAATAGCTTTTACAGTGAGACAGAAATTACATAGCAAAAATTACAGCAACCTCATAAATATACTTATCTCGAAAATCGTGCAAACTCTGCCTCGATTTTTGTGCCAAATACAAACAGAAAATATCAGTAGAAAATATAGCCTTAAATGCTATACGGACAGCACCGAAAACAACGTTGGAACAATTGTATGACCTCCCTTGAAATATGTGCAAATGCTACCTCGATTTCCGTGTTGTACCATTGTTGTATGGACCTCGTTTTGCGTGCTGTTTGTTGTTGTATGGATTCCAGAAAACTAGCTTTTATCTCTGTTGTACGGACCTCGATTTCCGTACCTCCTTGCGGCTGTATAGACCTTGAAAAACGTGCTGCAATAAATGTTGATTTTCCTCCCTCGAAATTCGTGCCCACTTGCCTTGAACTTCGTGCTCTGTCCTTTGCTATACGGATTTGCTGAATATAAGTGCTGCTGCCTTCCTTTTCACTGCTCAGAAATTCTCCCTTGCTTTCTCTCCTCCTCTCTCAATCTGCTCATGAAAGAAAAAATATAATATTTTCTCTCATTTTCCTCCTTTAACCTAACCCTAAGTGACTTTTGGGGAATCCCTAAATCCAATGGCTGAGATAGCTATAGATCTAGGGCTGAGATTAAATGCTCATTTAAATCTCACTTTCTATTTTTTAATTCACCCCACTTTATTAAAGACCCACTTAGTCATTTATTTCCAAAGTCACTTTTCACTTTCTAATTTCACATTGACTTTATTAAAGTCACTTGAAAATTAGACTGAGTAACTTCATCACTTAAAGTCACTTTTAAATTAGATTTGACTTTATAACTTTATAAAGTCACTTTAGAAGAAAAATTAAATTCTTTTGGACACTTTTCCCTAGGCCAAAGATCAAAGCCTTAGGGAACCACTTGTCCTCTGGTAACCAAATTTCAAAAAAAATTCTCTTCTGTCTCAGTTGCCCTTATTTCCCCTTTGATGCTAGGGCTACATTCTCCTCCTCCTCCGAACTCTTAGACCTGCTCCCGCTGCTATCGTCAAGTTTGCATTTGACTAGATCTCTCCTCAGCTCTTCCTCTTGAAGTGCTGACCACATCTGCTCCCAACTAGGTAGCGTAGCCCCACCCAAAATGCTTTGGACAAAAACTTGCCACTCCTTTGTGACTGCGTTAAGGGCTAGCCTCACCATAGTTGTCGAAGATGGGGTGGATCCCACAATTGTTGATTGATCTCGAATCTCCTGAAGTGTCGTAAGGAATGGAGCAATGCGCTCCCCCTTTTGCATCTGGACCAACCGGAGCTTCTGCTCCAAGTACATCTTCCGCTGCTTAGAAGTTCCTTCATACAACAAGGACAAGGCCTCCCACATCTCCCTGGCAGTGTTCTTGTCAGCTACATGAGAAACTATGTGATCCTTAACACCATCAAGGATCATCCTCTTGGCCTTTGCCATATCAGACCGGTACTTCTTAAGTTGATCCGGATCTGAAGGTGTTAAGATCGTATTCATCCAGAAGGAATTGAATCATTTCCTTCCAGATTACATAGTTGGAGGAACCCTCAAACCGGTCTTGATCTCTAAGACCATGGGTTTGCATCTCAGTCGAACAATTGTTGAATTGCTTCCTCTTTCTCCCCCTCTGCGCAGCACTAGGTAGGCTTACGCACTCCTCCTAGAGCTCGTAGATCCGCTGCCCTGATCTGCGGCTCATATCCTGGAGAAATGTTGAATTCCTCGACTAGGAACTCATTAAGGAAGAATTCCCTGCTATGTGCTCTTTTCTTTCTTCTGATACTTTTCTGCCTGGCAACTGCCTGCAAAAAAACTGCGTCCCTCTGGCTCTTCGTGAAGGTTTTTCCCTGCCTCGAATCGGAAGTCCTACCTCTCTGTCGACTCACTCAGAGAGAGACAACCACGAAAATTAGCACTCCTGGCCGGAACTGCGCAATCCCCTTGGGGATTCGATCTGCTTCTGCTGTAGAAATTTGGCTTTCTCTTCAGAGTCAGATCTGCTCTTCCTGTTTCACGTTAAACGCTCTAATACCATGTGAAAATTCCTAGATCTGACAATCTAAGGAATCCTACTGCAACTATTTGAGTTTCTTCTCCTATTATGTAAATTACATTTACAGAATTAATTCAGATCTAAATTATTGAAGTAACTACTGAAGAAGCCTACACTTAATTAAAATGATTTTGAAACAAGGAAATTGAGCAAGAAATCAATCACACATAGGACACCTTTATTTTTGACTAAGTCCCCAGAAAAACCCAATGAGGGAAACCCAGTGCTGCAAATCTTAGGGTTTGTATTATTAAGTAGTAGCAATTTTTGAATACATCTCTGAATACCTCAAGGGTAATTCGGTTACAAAGAGAAATACTGGCAGAAAGAAAATAGTGAGAATACCTCACTCAATCACTAGAAAATCCGGCTAATCCGGATAATAGAGAAGCTACCCCTGGAGGTCACTGCGTAGGCCCTGCATCACCTCCTCTAAGTACTGCGTCACCCCGGTCGGGGATCGATCTAACTCCCGGAGTCACATATCTTAGCCTCCCGATCTCACACCTCGGCTTCCGGCTTTTAGATCAGTTTTGACAGTGAAATTTGGGAAACCCTCTGAGCCCCTGCGCAACCTTTGCATAGCCCTGCGTGGCTCTACGCAGTCTCTGCGTCACCTTGACTGGCTTTGCGTTCGCTCTGCTGAACATCTCTCTGCCTCTCTTTGTTGATGATTCTTCGACTAAGAAAATCTCTCTCTAGATACTATCTCTGCCTTTCACTGCACTAAATCACTTAGATCTGATCTTTGTCTGAGCACTACTCCGTCAGAAGAATTCGATCTCAAGAGTCATTCTGTGTGTGTCTTTCCAAATGACCCTCAAGCCTTTCTTTATAGTCTTCTTGTTGAGAAATCAATAGCTGAGATTAGATCTCCAATCAACCGCTAAGATTATAACATCACTTGATCTTTGTTTTCTAGATCATTCTCACTCTATTTTATTAATGCCCTTTAATTATTTAATTTCCCTAAGTTAGACTTAGGGTCTCTATTAAAATAATTAATTATTTTAATAAAACATGATCTGGGTGGAATTTTCAGAAACAGTTTTTGGGTTCTTTGGAATACCTGTGTCTAAGCGTCTCCACCAAATTTGGGGCTTAGAGCACTTTCTGATGCTACAAAAATCAACAGTGACTTCATGAATGTTTATCATTTCCAATGTTTAAGAACCATACCATTGTTCTACCCTTTTACCTTTCCCTATTGTGGAGTTATCACCCCCCATACGCCTTTTGTTGAGTGGTTTGCAACTGTGATGTATTCTTTTATTATCATGTGTGATTGCAATTTTACAATGTTATGCTCACTGTTTTGAAACAATAAACATAGCTACACAAGTCCCAAAGAAAATAATCAATTAAATATACATGGGCATACAAGCCCTACACAATTCAACTCACTAGTGTATCGATAAGATATTTGAGTACATAGAAGGGATCATCTTAGGGATGTTACATTTGGTAAGCTATGGTGCACTGGCCGGGGGGACAGGGTGACGAGTGACTGGGACGGCTAGAATGCACCCCCAAATTTTTAGGGGACGGCAGGTTGGGGATGACAAGTGCGACAACTAATTTTTATATTTATTAAAAAATTAAAATTAAAATAAAATTTAGTAATTCAACATAAACATGAATGATAAACTAAAATATAAAATTTTGAACTATGACTAATTTTGAAATTCAAATTACAAAATAAAATACTAAAGTCTAATACTATTTAATCATCATTGTGCATCACAAAAACAAATCTCGTCATCATTGCCCATTGTCAACTTAAGAAGTACCCTTAGTTTGTTACAACCTACAATCTACGATTGTCTACATAATCATTCTATGTTGCATGATGACTCATTTCAAAATTTAAGTAGCAGCTAAACTTTAAAGACTAAATGTAAAATTGAATAAAACTGTAAACATGAACATGTCATTAAAATTTAATTATACATCCCAAATTAAGAGTCTAGAAATTAAAACCTTGTGGGACCTGTCATCAATGTAATGTATATCATAATCTTTCAAAATCACAATTATTTACAGAGCACATAGAATATTACCATCCCATCTATTTACCTTGTAACATTAAGTATTAAAGATGAGTTAGCCATTGTAATGTTTATTTCAGGAGTAGCAAATGTTATGTACAAAAGTAATAATGTCATAAAGTGAAATAAATTATATACAATAAGTGATGTTTATGTTAATGCATAAAGCTAAGTTGCACTAAAACGGATACGGGGTTTGAAACTGATACAGAAAATTTTCAAAAAATCAGGATACGATACGGCAAGGAAACGACATATATATATATATATATATTTCATATTACCATTCATCTTTTAGAATCTAGAATCTATATCCAAAAATACATAATCATCATCATGAATTTAACATAAACAAATCATCATCATCAATTCAGCATAAACATTGTCATCATCATTAGTGATTATTATATCATTCAACATATTATCAGCATCATTAGTAATGTAATAAAAAATGCTACAACATTTTTGCTTTCGAGTCCAACTCCTTCAAAGAACGTGTCATGTATGGCAGATGATATCTATCTTCCTTGCATGGCAATTAAAAGGCCCATGGGATCATTGGGATATTCCGTCAAGACCTATTTGAACATTTCAATCTTCTCAACGTCAGCTTGGTCTCTTGACTATATGCAGGCAAAATATTGGCTAGAGAAGATTTGTTATATTGGGGGATTTATGAAATCAAGAGCAAAATCAATGACAATTAAAAAAACCTTAACCAAACTGAAAATTAATCGCTCAAATAGATCTCTTTACAAAGACATTCATCAAACCCTTTTGTTTGCATTTTTTAACATCTATCCTTTTCTTAGTAAGAATCCTTGATAAATATATGGAGTGTCGTTGTTTATAAAGATTTAGAAGAGACATTATGAGACTATGTTTATAAGGAGTTTATTTGCAAATCTGGTTTCTTCATTTTTATTATTTATTTATGGCTATACAAATTTCCATGCTTTTTAACATTTTAAGGGTGGATTCTGATCACGATTTTCATGGATCCATCTCCAGAAACGGATCCAAAAAAAATTAAATCCCTTGGAAACGTATCCAATTCCAAATATGAAGTTTCTGATTTTTTGAAACAGCACAAAAACGTTTTTACAGTGTTTTCGACAAGAATCATATCCGTTTAATTGGAAACGGGGATCTGCGTTTCTGGCAAATTCTTCAGGAGTTTCCGGTAACTTAGGTATAATGTTAATTAGTTGATTGGTTCTTAAAATGAATAATGGAACTTGCTATGTATATAGACAACACCATTAGTAATTTAGTAGGACATTGATATATCATCTAGTCTCTCCTGCATGTCTCTTGCATATATTTAACATGTTATTAAAGTCATGGTGATTGTGGCATAGCGAAATTTCAAAGATTCATGCTAAGAAAAGGTTTGTCACAGAGATGGAGAAAGAGACAAGTTCAAATTGAAAGAAAATTAATACATGGATTATAGTGACTATAAACTATAAACATGAATAAGTCATTAAAATTTAATTATAAATCCCAAATTAAGAGTCTCAGACTTCGCCCTATCGCTCGACTGTTACCTCACCTACAACCTTTGTTCGAGTTCTCTCAGCTCTGTTTACTGTTGTTGCCGTGAATGGAGTTCTATGTTCAGTGTTTACCTTCGCCCGTCGTCTTAGGCTTTGCTCGACTTTTATCTACAACCCTCGCAACCTGTGTTTACCTGCAACCTTCGCTCGAGCTCAGTCTTTACTTGCAACCTTCGCAACTTGTGCTTACCTTCGTTGCCATGTCTCTGTAATAGTGTTAACCTTCACCATCGTCGTGTAGTGTGTAGTATGTGTTAGGTTTAGTTTAGTGTGTATACGATAGGTTTAGTTTAGTGTGTATGCGATAGGATTTAGGTTTCAAAAATTGTTTTTTAATTTTTTGACTTTAAAGTTTAGAAATTACGTTTTAAAATTTATTCTTTTAATATCTTTTTAAGTTTAATGTGCTTGATATTGAGGGACGTCCTAAAGTACCCTGAAAAGTCCCCAATTTTTTGAGGGATGGCGCAGAAGTCCCAAAGTCCACAATGGAGTCCTTGGCCAATTGGGGAAGTTTCCGACGAGTTCCAAAGTACCCAGATTGTCGGGACATAGGAAACGTCGTGAATTTTGGTGGGGACAGGTCCCCATGCAATATAGTTGGTAAGCGAACATCCCAAACAGTGGTATCAGATACTTGCACAAGCTTAATTTGCATATAATGATTCACCTAATAGAGGCACACATTTTAGCGCATTTCAGATCATGTATGGTATGCATCCAAGAGGAGTTTAGGAGTTGAGGCATTTGGAAAAGTAGGAGATGAGAAATGTAGATGGTGAAGATTTTACAATAAACATGCGAGAATTGCAACAATCTCAGGGGAACACTGGCAAGTATAAACAAAGCACAGACTTGAAGATATGAGAACTGAGCTTTGATGTAGGAGACTTGTTATTGGCACATTTGAAAAAAGAGAGGTTTCTCAAAGGAGAATACAACCATTTGAAACTAAGAAGATTGGACCATGTTAAATTTTGAGGAGATTTTCCTTAAATGTTTGTGAAAAGAGTTTCCACACAGCATTAGAATCTCTCTATTTTGTAATGTTTCAGATTTGTATCCTTACAAGGGAGAAGGAGTTCCAATAGATGCATCTGAATTTGATTAATTCAGTATATAGAATGGGAGAAAAAACTACCTAAATTACAACCAAAACAGCTTGAATCAATCTTTAGATAAAAATGTAGTAAATACGACTAGGGGCAGAGAATATTTTCACTGCTTAATCAAGTGGAAAGATCAACTACTTGAAGATGCCACGTGGATGTCTGAATCATAAATTCTCAAGTATGGCAGTGGTATTGAATAGGTAGAACCCATAAACAAATCTTTTATCCCTGGCAGTATGATGCATGATGAAGGATCATCTTTTAAAATGTATTTTTCCTATGTTTGAACTTTGTAATAGTTCTAAAAGGAATTATAATTATTTCCATAGAGAGGGGTTTGTTTTTCATCATTACCATGTAATGTAACCAAATTTGATTGCTTTAATGTATGTTTGGACGAGTTCAGTTATTTTAGAAATAGATGGAAGTAAGTTTGTAGTTTATTACACCGATAGGCATTTTATAGTGGGGTTTTTCGTGGTAACACTGTTCAGATTCATAGTCTTCGACACAATCTTGAACACGTGTCCCACGCCCCATTGACCAATCCTCGTTGATCCTTTCACGTGCAGAAGGTTCCATGCAACTGTAACGCTTCCTCGGGTTCTTGCCTATGCTTCTATGATGGCTCTTCCAGTAAAAGCTTCAAAATGGGTAGATGATGCTCAACAATTTTTGAAAAGATGCGCAGATGCAGGCAATCGGGATGCCTGTTACACACTTGGCATGATTCACTTCTATTGCATCAGGAACAGGGTTTCAGCTGTGGCCTTGATGGCAGAGACTGCATTTGCATTGCATCCAGCTGCTCTCCATTCTTTGGCTGTTATACAGTTCAATGGTAGTGGAGGATCAAGAAAGGATAATGATTTGAAAGCAGGAGTAGTTCTATGTGCGAAAGCAGCAGCTCTTGGCCACGTGGATGCAATGCGAGAACCTGGCCATTGCTTGCAGGATGGCTATGGAGTGAAGAAGAATGTTGCAGAGGGTAGGAAATACCTTCTAGAAGCTACTGCAAGAAAGGCTGAGGTTGTTAGAGAACCATCTATGCAGGTTTCTGTTGATGCCAAGCGACAGTCTCGCATAATATGCAATGGAGCTTATGCCCATCTAGAACTGCGAAGTCTGTCTCTTCTAAATAAGTTGGGTGGTTCTCTGGTGTAGGGCCATGCTTCTGTTAGTGACCAGTACTCTGTGCAAAGGCTCATTCAAAGAGATGACTGCTCATCCCGTAGTGACTTTAGCCGCAAAACACAGCCTTCAAAAATTTATGTGGCTAATGCATTTCTTGTGGATTGGTTTGTTGCACATCCACCAGAGATAGGTTTAAGATTATGTTCTCATTCAAAATGTGGGCAACCAGAAACCTGAAGACATGAATTCAGAAGATGTCCTGCATGTGCTTCTGTCAACTATTGCTCACATGCTTGTCAAGCTATGGACTGGAAACTCTATCACAGACATCACTGTGCACCAGTGGCAGATTGGGAGGAACATGAAGAAATTGATATAGACAAAGAGGATAATATTGACAATCACATCCTTGTAGATAACTTTGATGACTCTTAGGGGCTATATACTCCGCATGTTTCTTTTTTAACAAACTTGATTGTGTAGCAACTACTTTAGTTTTTTGGGCCATGTTTTGATGTCAAGAAAAGCACCTGGGTATCATTGTCTGTGCACATTTCATACAATATATGAGATCAGAACACCATCTCTGATATCTTTAGTAACACTGCTCTTGATACATGCACTTGGGAGCCAGATCATCATTCTTTGTTCTGCAGGTCTGAAAATTTTGAGATACAGTTAGCTTGAATGTTGGCCATCAAAGTCTTGTGTTCTGGTGCTTTTTGTTTGTAAAAATGTGAGGATTTTATATACCTATGAGTGGAGCTGCAAAATTATTGGCATTGTGCTTGAATTTATGCAATTCTGACAATCATAGGCGATCAAATCAGGCCATGTGAATCTGTTGGTATTCCATTTATATGTACATGAATGGAATTCTATTTTGGAAAAAAAAAAAGTAGCTGAAAAAGCAATTGATTCTGACAAGTGAGAAGAGGTGGATTTAAAACAGTTGTTTGAGTTAGGTTTTCCATTATATGTATAACTAGTTAAGAAATATTATTCTGACACAAAACATAGGTGCCAATGTTTAGTGAAGTCGTAAAGCATCTGAGAACCTGGATTATGGTCAGTTGCAGAGTTGAGTAAGCATAACCCAAACTGTAAAAAATAGACAGCTATCAGGAGAGCTTCCGTAGCATCTTCTATGTGGGAGATTGCTGATCTGCACCCTGAAGTGCTTGGATGTAAAGATATTGATCCTCTCTGCTATGAGAGCATCCTTTTGCTATCTATAAATGGCCAGGGTTTTGTTAGCATCAGACAAGGAAATTCCCACCTTACTCGACCAGATAACATAGTTCCTTTCCCAAATGGATCTTTAGTGCAGTTGAGTACTAATGCAAATCCACAAATGGAAGGGCACACTTGTTGACACATTTGCTGAATTTTATCATTTCTCAAGAGCAAACCTGCTTTGCACTTGAGTAAGAACTTGCAATTGTTTAACAAATTCTAATTTCAATTACTCATCATGCAATCAAGTTTCATAGGATCACCATTCTCTGCTGAAGCAACTCACCCACGTTGATGAAGGCCTATGTCACTTGTGGTTAGCCTAGAGGAACAAGTGATGGAGATCCAAATCATGCAACTGGGAGGTAAAAGAGCAAGTCAGAGTCACTTACCTTGAAGGGATGCCAGTGATGCAGCCTCCAATTCAAATGAAATCTGTTTGTGAGATGGACGGTGTGAGGAAACACACAAAAACAATCGCTTCCTTGTGGCTGTGACCTTTTTGGTATTACTGTTATTTGGAATGGTAAGGTGAGACGCTAAAATACCCACAAATTTTGTCTGCTAGAAATCCAAGGGAAGTTTGTGTAAGGACATGGCCCAAGAACAGTGATAAGTCCATCCATCAGTGGACCATATAGCTTTATGGATTTTGCCAAGGTCGATGTGCAATTATACTGTTAACATATAATCCACCATTTTGGTTAAAAAGGGGGTTTGTAAGGATCAGTTTCCCATGTATAGCACAGATCAATTGCACATCTTACTATACATAACATACAACATCAATTCTCAATTTGTGCTTGTCACCCTTGCGTAAGGGCCATGCTAATCTTCTCTGTATCGTTCCAACTTTATTGGATTAATCCATATGACATTGATGTCAATCAGCTGATGCCCATATCGGTAGAGATTGCTCTCACTTCAAATATTGTAGAGGCATACTAAAGGGCTCTAACTGTTCACCCTCCCTCTTTTGAGCAACTTTGTTGGATCCTTTTGGGGGAGTGATTTAAAGGGTGTCCACTAGATCTTCTATGAGTGAATTAGTAAACATGCTGATAAACAATTATTTGGCAACCACTGTGCTACTGCCGAGCTAAAATGAGAATGAGGGTGTTAATAAACATGTAATTGTGTCCTAGTCCTAATCTTCGCCACGTCAAAATAAAGGTTAAACATGGTAGATGTTAGCAAAATTTTAATTGTGTCGAAGGAAAATCATATCAAACCTTAAGCCAAACATTTGATCAAACAAGCCTGTGGGTCAGCTTCATCTAGATTTACTAGAAGAGTAAAATTGGCTTCACAAAAAAGATGGTTCTATCCCTAAATAGATCAAAAAAAAAATCCACATGCAAAGGAACTCTGAAGAAACTGCAAGTATGCTTGGTTTTAGTTGCAAAGTATATAGATTACTTACCCTCCAATGCAAAAGAAACAATAAACTGATCGAGTTAGAAGGCAGATATGATCCTAAATTCAAAACACTTTGTGGATAGAAACCCTAGTACTAGTGTCTTACAAAGTGAAACAATGGCATCAGTCATAAAATCACAAGTAAAAGTGGGGTTTGTAGAGATTCAGCACCTTGCATTGCATCTTGAGATAAACAGTGTATACTGAACATATGGAACACCGGTTTGAACTGTTTGATTTTAATCCATTAGGACTGTCAATGAAAGGCTTCTCAGGTTGACCATCCTTCCCAAAATAAGGTCTAGGAGAAACTTTGGAGAAACTACTGGAAGGTGATACCTCAGACTTCTTGGTTGGTCTAATCCTCAATAGAGACAACAGATCGACAGTAGGATGCTCTTTTCTGACTACTGTCTTTGTAGAAACCTTCCTAGATTGATCACTGCTCTGCCTAACAACCCGCGAAGTATTCGGAGGATGAGCTCGAACAGTGACTGCTAGGAACAACATATTCAACAAAAAACTCTTTGGGTGATTGCCTTTCCTCCTAGTGTGTTCTCTTGATGCTCTTTTTTTCTTCAAATTGTTTTCAGTATCCTTCCTGGTGAGGGAGCCATCTGAGTTCATCTGCTCCATGGCAGCCTTCTAGTCCACAATATCCTTGAGCAACAGCTCATACGAAGACTCGGGCATGCCTTCATACAATTTCATGAGCTCTTGTCTTCCTCTGGCTATCTCCTGTGCACGCAAGGACATGGGTTGGTTGTATGATGAATTGGGCAGATAGGTAGATGATCTAGGATGCCACAGGGGAGGAGATACTGCACCTGAATCATCATCATCCTCATCTTCATTTTGGGATCTTCTCATTCTTGACATCATTTTGGACTCTTCTCATTCTTGACCAAGAGAAATTACACTAGGAGGACTATTAGACCCATCAGTTGCTTGACTCTGATTCTGATTGCTCCGAGGTGGGGATTTGGAGCAATGTTGTGAACATCGGCATCGGGATAAAATTGGCAAGGTCTGGAAAACCAAAAAATCGTAAAAATCGGGAAAATATCGGTAAAAAAACTGCAAACATCGGCAAAGCTAAGATATCATAAAAATATTTTTAAAAATCGGAAAACATCGGCTAGGGCAAAAAATCGTGATTTCGAGATAAAATCGGGATGTTATCAAGATCAGTGTGGAAAAAGTCGGCAAAAAGTCCCGACTTTTTGAAAAAATCCTGAATTTTTCCTGAGCCAACTTTATCGGCCGACTTTTTGCCGACTTTTTCATCCCTGAAAAAGTCGCGATTTTATCCTTGAAGTCCCTACTTTTTGCCGACTTTTTCCAAAAAATCGTGAGTGAGGTAGTTTCTTTAATAATTTTTTAATTTTTTTTTGAAAAAATCGGGATTTTTTCAAAATATGAATATTTTTGTATTTTTTTAGTTTTGCCGACTTTTTCAAAAAACTCCCGACTTTGTCAAGTTTTTCAACTTTTGGACCCTTGCTGATTTAATCCCGACTTTGACTTTTTCCACATTGATCAAGATGTTCGCAACACTGATTTGGAGAACAAGATTCCTATATCCTCATTGCTCCGGGGTGGGGATTTGGGAAACAAGATTCCTGTATCCTCATTGCTCTGAGGTGGGGATTTGGGCAACAAGAGTCATGTATCCTCATTGCCCCGAGGTGGGGATTTGGGAAACATGAGTCGTGTATCTTCTGGACATTTGGGAAACATGGTCCCTGTGTTCTCATCTGTTTCAAATGTCGGGTTCTCATGAAAAATCAACATACCCACTTTAATCCCTGAATCTATATCTACTCGGATTATATATTTCAAGGAATATACAATCCAATAACAGGTCGCAGATACCCTTAATGAAAAGCCTCTGCACTCTGAACACTACCAAAACAGAATAGGCCAATTTGTTAGAACAATGCCATATCAAAGCAGTGTTATTGAATGTGGCCACTCCGTTAGCTACCCCAAACAGAGAAATCTAAAAGCTATTGACAACATTGCTAATTCCAATAGCATTGGCAATAGATTTAACACAGCAGGTGCACTAGACACAATTTTCCACAAAAAGGAAAGATCACCAATTGTAGGGAAAAGAGAACCATCTAGAACTGCAAAGTTTGTCTCTACTAAATAAGTTGGGTGGTTCTCTGGAGCAGGGCCATGCTTCTATTAGTGACCAGCACTCTGTGCAAAGGCTTATTGAAAGAGATCACTGCTCATCCCTTAGTGACTTTAGCCGCAAAACGCTGCCTTCAAAAATTTATGTGGCTAATGCTTTTCTTGTGGATTGGTTTGTTGCACATCCACCAGAGATAGGTTTAAGGTTATGTTCTCATTCAAAATGTACCCGAAGACATGAATTCGGAAGGTGTTCTGCATGTGCTTCTGTGATGCTGCCACAGCAGCAAAAACCCACAATATGCATATAAAAATGCATGGTTCTTTCATAAACCAAAATAATTCTCAAACTGGGGCAAACTCTAATGCAGAAGCTTACCTTTTCAATCGATGGTTAAAACCATATAATAAAACACACATTCTCACCTTAAAAACAAAATACGTGTCTCATTTATCCGCTAAAATAAACCTCGACAGAGGTACACTTCATAAGCGGAAATATTTCCTCTTAATACCATTCTCGATCCTTAATCAAAGTTGCAACCCTTTATGTACCTTTGAAGTGGAAATAAAATCTCGCTTAATCACAACCTTGACTTTGGTTAAAGACCAAGGTACCAATCACACATATATACTTTCGGCCCACATTTACCAACCATCATATATTTGAACCCACGCGAACATTTCATTGATTCAAAAGTTCGACTTTGGGTAAAGCACCAACATAATAATAATATCCGGCCCCACAACTTACCAACTCACCTTTCCACCATTCATCAAATTCGACGGTTGATAATTCATCGCACTTCAACTCAATGTTTCTACCGTTGGTCCACACTTTCGTTAACCTCTGTGCAACTTCGGGTGCGAACACCGTCGGATCTCCGATGTTTATGATCGGACGGATATCGCATTCAATTAAACTTCGACAGTTAAAGGCTCCAGGGCACGTGAAATAAGTGGTTTTAAACCACCACGTGTGATCTGCTGGGGTGTATCGCACGGACTCCACAAATTACCGCCCACTCTCAATAAGCGGTGCAATGAACCTTTGGTGGTTTCCTTAAAATTGTTTCCATTGTTCACTGTGATGCTACTCACGGTTCCGTTGCGCCGTTACTTTGTGTTTTTCCGTCTTTTTTTTTGTTCAACTCATGGTTTCGAACAGGGCCAGGTTCCCACCTGAAGGAATTCCACAACGACTGTAGAAATTTTAGAGTACGATTTTTTTTTCTTTGCAAACTGAGATTTCTCCTCAGTTCTTCTTTTAAAGTTCAACCGCAAATAAATTCCCTGCAATCATTTATTTTCCTCGTTCACGCAGAATTGTCTCCACCATAGCACAATTCAGAAATTGAAGGTTTCGTATTTGTAACAATTCTATCTCCATCGATCTAGTGATCCAACATTCATTTCGTCACTGGATCTTCTTTGATGGTCCTGAGCCATTGTCATCAAAACCCTGTCACATGGTTTTCTAAAAGGAATCCATCGAATTCTGTATGAAGTCAATTTCATAAAATTTGATTTCTATATCAGATTCTTCTAAAATACCCTGCCCACTTAAATCATCCAAATGCATGCTCTGTTACATACACACATTCATAAATGCATTAACACATTACAATTCATAGAAACTCACAAATTGAGTTTTTGTATTGACAATGAAATATTTACACAGGAGTCTTCCTCTAGCCTGATCTTCTGTTGTATCAGTGGCCTTTCCTTCCTACAGCCCGTAGGCTTCCAGTCCAAACCCTATTTCTCTCAATCCTACTCTATTTCTCCTCCCCCTTATATTTTGAGGCTTATCATTTTTATACAAAAGGTTCTGAAACTATTTTTGGTTTCAGATCCTTCATCCTCTTAACAAAACCTTGAATATCCTCTAACTCCTCATTTGCCTCAACTAACCCCTAAGGATCCTCTTTCATCACAAAATCATGAAACCAATTCTAATTTAGGATTTACCATTAATTCCTAAATCTCTCAATTCCTATACATTCTCAACTAGCCTAATTCTCTCATGTTCTCCAACATTCGAGAACATTTATAAAATTCCTCACAATATTTAATTAATTCTCATTAAAATCACACAAAACATCACATAAGAAACCAACTCCCTTGAAAACACAAAACCCCTAAGTCTATTAAAATACAAGGAATTTTCTTGAGCCTAATGCTCTTGCATCAGACTCCCAAAGTAGAAATTTATCATGATCTCCTGATCATGTGCTTCCAATCTTTTGCCTCCTAGATCCCATACTTTGTTTTGCTGCTGTCCATAAGTTGTATCATTCTTCTGCTGTACTTCTCCAGGTTTCCATATTTTATTTTGCATCTTCCCACTAGCTATGCTTTCATAGTATGTTCTTGTCTTTTCTTTGTTGTTGTTACTTTGCTTTCTTGCTGTTGTCTTTTTCTGAGACACCTTTATCATCAACCTCCCTATACTTTCAATTTCTATATCCAGTTTATCTTCTGTCTGGAAATTACTCTGCCTTTTGTCGCTGCTTTCAATTTCTGTTGCTGCCTCTCAAACTCCCTGAATATCTTTGAAGATATTTCCCTCTGCAACATTCCTCTTCTGTTCACTACCTGCAAATTTACTTTTAAAAAATAAATTATCATTTGATTCTTTAACTGCAGTAACATACTTATTCAGTCTTCTTTGTATACTAGTAAGTATAATCAAATTTGGCAAACTAGTATCTGCTCCTGCTTCTTTCACAACTTCAGGCATTTTCACTCTAGTGTTTGCAATTTCTTTCTCTGGCATAATTGTTTCCAGGGAGCATTTCAACAATTTCTTTTGTACTTGTTTTCTCTCAACCACATCATCAATATGCTGCAATTTAGTTTCAGCGTATCCTTCAAATTCTTCTTTGACAATCTCCATCACCTCCTTGATTGATTCTATCAATCAATTCAAATTCCTCAAAATCTGTATCTTCATCATTTATCAGAATAGAATTCTGATTCTTCACCACTATGGCAATTCTAAAAGTCTGTCCTACAATCTTCTCTTGGCCAATCAAACAAGCCAATTCCTCCCTGTCATCAACACTAACAAGTTCCTTCATATGAGACATGATTGTCTCACCTTCCTTGGAATTTATGAGTTCCTTCTTCTGCAACAGTTCATCTTCATTCAAGACAACTCCAAGAGATGGATTGTCTTCTGCAACATCTGTAAACATAGTCAAATTATCAATTTCAAAATTACAAGACCCAATGGTCTCATTTGATGATCCAGTCACCAAATCTTCTTTTTGCAATTCCAAGTCTCTTCCAAGACTCAGAAAATCTTCACTGTCTTTCTTTACAACTTCCAAGGTTATCTCCATTGTTCCAATCACCATGATATAATGATGATCCTCCACTATGTTTTCAGCTAACATAGTTTCATTTTCATTAAATTCTCTGACATTTTTCATTTGTTGTCCTTCTTTGCCTGCATAATTAACACATGAATTATCAGTATTAAAAATACAAGGTTTCAATGTCTCTTCCTCCTCTGGCAACATCTCAGTATGTTGCTTTGAGTTTTCTTCTAAATCCTTTGTTAGCACATCAGTATGCTGGTTTAAATTCTCCATGAGACTGTCAGCTAGTCTCTCCTTCTTATCATATGTTTCATGAATGTTTCTTTGCTTTGGTTCACAATAATGAACTTCTTTAATTTGCTGAATCATTCTTACATCCTTATCCTCTGTTTCCTAACTGTTATTCATGACAATTACTCTGTCTTTCACATTCAACAATTTACCCTGAGTGTAGATCCTCTGCTTTTCCAACTCTCTTCTTTGAAGATCTAACTTTCTATAAAACTCAACAATTTCAATTGGAGTAGAACTTGGAAACTTTACACAAATTTCCATACCTTCACTTGTTATTGACCAATCATTAGTTGGCCCTTCTTCCTTTGTTTCAATACTCTGCTGAATATTCTCATGAGACCTCTCTGTCTCTTTTTCTTTCTGAGATTTTACTATCTCAGCATTAATCTGAACAGAATTCAGATTCAACTTCTTCTCCTTAACAAACTTCAAAGTTTGTTCATCATCTTGTGATGTGCCTGCAATCATACACAATTCATTAGTTTTAAAAACACAAGACTTGTCAGTCTCGTTTGCTTCTTCAAGCATTTCTCCTTGAACAGATTTGTATGTGGAATCCTCAAATTTTATCTTTGACTCAAAAAATTTGAGTTCTTTCCATAAAGTAATCTCCTTCTGCCTCCACTTCATTTGTAATGGTTGCCAAATTACCTTCTTTCCCTTCAGTGGAAAGATCCATCCTCCTCTCTGGTTATCCTCTTCTTGTAGCCATCTCTTTAGTACCTTCAGTGGTACTTTCATCACTGCGATATCTCTTTTTCTATCCTCATCATTCATCTTATCTCTGTGGCATTCTTTAGAACCTCTTCTCTGATCCTCCATGATCTTCTTCATGAGCTCCTCACTCACTATGAGTTGCATTAAGCCTTTGCAACAACAAGTTCTCCCTGTTGCCACTTACCTCACCAATCCCCTATCTGGACTTGGTCTTTTGGCAAGCACTGGTTCTCTATCTCTAGACCCTCTTGAGCACTCTCTTCTGCTCTCTCTAGGCTTATATCCTCAACTCACCTTCTCTTGAGAACACTTCAGTTGTTCTCCCTATCCAACCTTTAGCTGGAATATTAAGTTCACTGCTATCATCATCAAAATATTTGTCTTCATCTTGTCTGCAACCAGAATTCTGCAATCACAATTTTCAAACCAGATTAAAATTATCTCACCTTCAAGATCTCTGCATGACCTTGTTCTCTTCATTCACTTGTACTTTGATTGGACTGTCTTCATTTATTTCTGCAAATGCTTGTTCACTTCAATTATGTGTATCTGCTGCTTATCAGATTTAGAATCTGATCTCCTCTTTCTTCCCTCATTGCACATGCATTCTGATTTAATTAAAAAAATCTTTAACTTTCAAAAGAGCTTTTCCTGCTCTAATACCAAAAATGATGCTGCCACAGCAGCAAAAACCCACAATATACATATAAAAATGCATGGTTCATTCATAAATCAAAATGATTCTCAAACTAGGGCAAACTCTAATGCGGAAGCTTACCTTTTCAATCGATGGTTAAAACCATATAATAAAACCCTCATTCTCACCTTAAAAACAAAATACTTGTTTCATTCATGTGCTAAAATAAACCTCGACAAAGGTACACTTCATAAGCGGAAGTATTTTCTCTTAATACCATTCTCGATCCTTAATCAAAGTTGAAACCCTTTATGTACCTTTGAAGCGGAAATAAAATCTCGCTTAATCACAACCTTGACTTTGGTTAAAGACCAAGATACCAATCACACATATATACTTTCAGCCCACATTTACCAACCATCATATATTCGAACCGACGCGAACATTTCATTGATTCAAAAGTTTGACTTTGGGTAAAACCCAAAGCACCAACATAATAATAATATCTGGCCCCACAACTTACCAACTCACCTTTCCACCATTCATCAAATTCGACAGTTGATAATTCATTGCACACCAACTCAATGTTTCCACCGTCGGTCCACACCTTCGTTAATCTCTGTGCAACTTCGGGTGTGAACACCGTTGGATCTCCGATGTCTATGATCGGACGAATATCGCATTCAATTAAACTTCGACAGTTAAAGGCTCCAGGGCACGCGAAATAAGTGGTTTTAAACCACCACATGTCCTCTGCTAGGGTGTATCAGGCGGACTCCACAAATTACCGCTCACTCTCAATAAGCGGTGCGATGAACCTTTGGTGGTTTCCTTAAAGTTGTTTCCACTGTTCACTGTGATGCTACTCATGGTTCCGCTGCGCTGTTACTTTGTGTTTTTCCGTCTTTTTTTTTGTTCAACTCATGGTTTTGAACAGGGCCAGGTTCCCACCTGAAGGAATTCCACAACGACTGTAGAAATTTCAGAGTACGATTTTTTTTTTCTTTGCAAACTGAGATCTCTCCTTGGTTATTCTTTTAAAGTTCAACCGCAAATAAATTCCCTGCAATCATTTATTTGCCTCGTTCATGCAGAATTGTCTCCACCATAGCACAATTCAGAAATTGAAGGTTTTGTATTTGTAACAATTCTATCTCCATCAATCTAGTGATTCAACATTCATTTCGTCACTGGATCTTCTTTGATGATCTTGAGCCACTGTCATCAAAACCCTGTCACATGATTTTCTAAAAGAAATCCATTGAATTCTGTATGAATTCAATTTCATAAAATTTGATTTCTATATTAGATTCTTCCAAAATACCCTGCCCACTTAAATCATCCAAATGCATGCTCTGTTACATACACACATTCATAAATGCATTAACACATTACAATTCATAGAAATTCACAAATTGAGTTTTTGTATTGACAATCAAATATTTACACAAGACTCTTCCTCTAGCCTGATCTTCTATTGTATCAGTGGCCTTTTCTTCCTACAGTCCGTAGACTTCCAATCCAAACCCTATTTCTCTCAATCCTACTCTATTTCTCCTCCCCCTTATATTTTGAGGCTTATCATTTTTATACAAAAGGTTCTGAAACTATTTTTGGTTTCAGATCCTTCATCCTTTTAACAAAACTCTGAATATCCTCTAACTCCTCATTTGCCTCAACTAACCCCTAAGGATCCTCTCTCATCACAAAATCATGAAACCAATTCTAATTTAGGATTTACTATTAATTCCTAAATCTTTCAATTCCTATACATTCTCAACTAGCCTAATTCTCTCATTTTCTCCAACATTCGAGAACACTTACAAAATTCCTTACAATATTTAATTAATTCTCATTAAAATCACACAAAACATCACATAAGAAACCAACTCCCTTGAAAACACAAAACTCCAAAGTCTATTAAAATACAAGGAATTTTCTTGAGCCTAATGCTCCTGCATCATTCTGTCAACTATTGCTATGGACTGGAAACTCTATCGCAGACATCACTGTGCACCAGTGGCAGATTGGGAGGAACATGAAGAAATTGATATAGACAGAGGATAATATTGACAATCACATCCTTGTAGATAACTTTGATGACTCTTAGGGGCTATATACTCTGCCTGTTTCTCTTTTAACAAACTTGATTGTGTAGCAACTACTTTAGTTTTTTGTGCCATGTTTTGATGTCAAGAAAAGCACCTGGGTATCATTGTTTGTGCACATTTCATACAATATATGAGAGCAGAACACCATCTTTGATATCTTTAGTAACACTGCTCTTGATACATGCACTTGGGAGCCAGATCATCATTCTTTGTTCTGCAGGTCTGAAAATTTTGAGATACAGTTAGCTTCAATGTTGGCCATCAAAGTCTTGTGTTCTGGTGCTTTTTGTTTGTAAAAATGTGAGGATTTTATATGCCTACGAGTGGAGCTGCAAAATAACTGGCATTGTGCTTGAATTTATGCAATTCTGACAGTCATAGACGATCAAATCAGGCCAAGTGAATCTGTTGGTATTCCATTTATATGTGCATGAATGGAATTCTATTTTTGAAAAAAAGAAGTAGCGGAAAGTGTAGTAATGGATTCTGGCAAAGTAATACGATTTTAAGAAGATGTGAATTACTGAGTGCATTCATTTTTTGTCAAAGATATGGTGGTCCCAGTGGTTATGCAGGTCAGTACTTCAGATGTCTCCGGTTCCTGTTGGAGGAGGCTATGCAAACCCACCAGCGGCTGGATATGGCGGAACGCAGAGTTGCGGAGCTGTTATTCCACCTCCTGGTGGGTAAGGTGCCTCGAATGACTATCCACCTCCAAATAGCTATGGTCCACCTGTTAATTACGGGGCACAAGGAGGTGCTGGTAGGGGTGGGACCTTTGGGATATAATAATTACGGGGCAGAAAAACCTGCTGGATAACCAGAGCCAAGGGGCAGTATTGGGAGAAATGACTCAAGAAAGACCAGTAGTTATGGTGTCCCGACAGAGACAATAAAACAGTGTGTCGAAAACTGTGGAGAAAATTGGGATAATTGTCAAATTTACATCTCCAATTTTTCTCTCGACGTGACTTCCGACCAAATCAGAGATCTGTTTGGAGGAATTGGCCAGGTTGAAAAAAAAAAATAGAAGCGTGGTTATAAAGACAAGTGGCCTTGGAACATTTAGACACAGATGAAGCGGGTAACAACAAAGTGGATGTTGTTTTTGAGTTATGAAGATCCATCTGTTGCACATTCTGCAGGCGGTTTTTATAATGCTATGTTATGAGAGATCACCAAGATGATAATTGAACAGAGGCATGGCGATGGCCTCGGATCCACGTAAGGATCTCGGCAATCCGCCTTCTGGGTCGCCAAAGCTTGGCTCAAGGCTTCGTCCATTCTGATTTCTGTTGGCGGCCAGTCTGGGATTTGCTGATTTGCTTCATTTTGATGGTTCGATTTTTTTTAAGGTCTAAAATAAGTTGGAGTAAGGATTTATTTATTTTCTAGGACTGGAGAAGAAAATCGGTTCGAGGTTTTGTCAACGAGGATGGTTTTTTTTAAAATTGGTATGGTTCGATAAGCAATGCAGAAGTCACGAAGAGGTCAATTGAAAAGAAAACAGGCTCCAGAGGAAAGCTCTACAGGCAGGAAGCGTCTGTATGAGGTCTCATTCATTTACGCTTGTTTTTGTTGAATGGGCTCTTATTTTTCCTTCATTCGCGACCTGGTCGGAGAGATGGCTTTAGAGACATAAATAAAGCCTTGCGTCTGGATGAGGTCTCATTCATTTACGCTTGTTTTTGTTGCATGGGGGCTCTTATTTTTCCTTAATTCTTGACCTGGTATGGCTGGAACTCAACACTATGAAAAGGAGTATCTCGAAAATAAACTACTTGAATTCCAGTATGAACGGAATAAATTTTTCTTGCCCCGCCTAATCTTGCTGATAATGTTATGCCTAATTAATGTGGTAAATAAATATGATATTGAAGGACATTCGTAAAGGAATTAAATCGAAGTAACAATAAAGAATTTCAGATTGACAACAATGTTGGTTATTGGGTGATATGTAATTTCTTTTGAAGTATAAAAATAAAATGTTAATACTGAAGCTTTTTATCATAAATGTAGTTTAAATGTTTTTTTTATTTTTAAATTTATTTTACAAATTCAACCAAAAAATTATTAAAAGATTCAGAAGTTTTTTAAGAATTTGTATTTATTTATTTATTCTTGAAATTCAAATTAAATAAAGAAAACTTATAAAACAATTAAACTTTATATTTTATTATTTAAAATAAAGTTTATTATTTAATTATTTTATATTTGTATACTAAATACTTTATTATAACTATATTTAAATAACTAAATAAAACACTATATAAATAATCAAAATTATAAATTTAAAAACAAATAAAATTATAAATTTATTTTTTCATATATATATAATTAATTTATAAATTTTTAGATACAAAGCTAGGAATCTCCACGGTCTTCATTTATTTATTTGATTATTTAGTTATAAATACTTTTGATATTTTTTATCCGTATTTATTTCAAATTAGATTAATGAATTAATGTACTAATGATTATTATTTTATTTAAAAAAATTTATATTATGATATAAAACCCTATGTAAATGATATTATTAATATTGATATAGCTATTATTAATATTCATAAACTTGATGATTAAGGTTATTTCTAATAGATTTAGTAAGTTTAATTAATCAATTGTATTTATGATTATGACCTTTTACAAATTTAGTAAGTTTAATATAAACTAATGACCTTAACTTAGGATAGTAGGTTTAAAATGACCTTTCTCAAAAGATTTAGTAGGTTTTTTACAAATTATTAATATAAACTAATGTTTGGATTTTAGTTAGGATGTAATTTATTAAGGAGGGAGGTTAATTATAAAGGATGATATTATTAAGCGTTAGGTTAGTTGATTTAAGAAGAGATTTTCAAGAGTGATTTTTATATAATTTTAAGGTTTTAGCAGGTTTAGCAAGGTATTGGTATAGAGAAGGGTTGGGGGGATTTGAAAAAAAGGGGGATAGAGGGAAGGGGGAAGTGTATAAGGAGGAGAATAACGTTAACGCTATGGATCATGTAAAGAGGGAGGAAGAAAAAGGGGGGACAATGGAGACCAACGACTCAAGGGTGCAAGCTTATTATTGGGAAAGAACGTGGACCCAATTTCTGCTAACTTCTAAACCTCCATCTCTATTTAGGTTATGAGGGTGCTTGATGATTTCCAAGGCTTCACGAACTTTACGTTTAAAATGATGTTTTTCTTTTGCAATGACCACTGCATCCTCAAGGCATATGTGGTGACACGTTTTGTTGGAGTGTTCTGCCAAAGCTGAGGTTTTAATTCTTCCAAGTCTGATATCCACACCATGTTCTTTAAACTTTATTTTGAAGGTCCCACTTGTTTCCGCAATATAGCATTCCCCGCATGAACAATTGATTTTGTAAACACATTTTTGTTGGAGGTGGTTAGGGTCGTCTTTGACCAATTTCATCCTTTGCTTGATTGTCATTAGAGGTTTGAAGGATGCTCGAATGTCCTTTTTAGCTAGAACTTTTGCTATCTTGTCTGTGACTCCTTGAATATAGGGGAGGTATGCTTTTGTTGTTGAGGAATTGTCGGTAGTAATTCTTTTGTTTCTGGATCTCGCTCTTTGAATAGCTTTGTTTATGTCTCTATTGTTATATCCCAAGTTTATGAAATATTTTCTTAGATATTCAATTTCTTCCTCAACATGAGTATTGTCTGATATTCTGAAAGCTCGCGTAAAAAGAGCCAGCAGAACCCCTATTTTCTGTGCAGAGTAATGGTGTGAATCAGCGTGAAGATAATTGTTAGTATGTGCTTTCTTTTGGAACACTTTGTTTCCAAGGTATCCATCTTCATTTCTTGAGAGGAGAATGTCAAGGAAAGGGATGCAGTTGTTTTCTTCGCCTTCCATTGTAAATTGGATATCTTTGGATATGTTTTTAAGGTGGTCTAGGAAGTTTTTTAATTCCTCTTCTCCATGAGGCCAATTGACATTGGTGTCATCTACGAACCTTATCCAAAATTTGGGTTTTAATGGGTAAGTGTCCAAAGCCTTATTTTCAAATTTCTCCATGAAAAGGTTTGCCACTATAGGGGACAACGGAGATCCCATAGCAACTCCAAATGTTTTTTCAAATATTTCCCCTTGGAAGGTGAAGAAGGTGGAGCGAAGACAAAATTCAGCGAGCTTTGCGGTCTGAGGGTCTGTAACTTCTTTTACTACTTGAATGGCTTCATCAAGCGGGATTTTGGTGAAAAGTTGGACAACATCAAAGCTAACAATTTTGTCTCCCGGATCCAATTTAGATTTTTTAATGAAGTTAACATAATGATTGGAGTCTTTGATGAATGAGCTAGTTTTACCCACAAGCGGAGCGAGGGTGCCAACCACATATTTGGCTAATTCATAAGTTGGTACACCTATAGTGTTGACGATAGGTCATAAAGGAGAACCAACCTTATGGATTTTGGGGGCACCATATATGCGGGGCATGATTTCACCTTCTGGGTATAGGTGCATCTTTAATTTTTCATCAAGATTGGACTCCTTAATGGCTTTTTTAACATTCTTTATAACTTTGGACATGGGGTTTTCATTAAGTTTTTTATAACTACCACTATTGTGTAGGTGTTCCCTCATTTTATTGTTGTACTCTTCTTTGTCCATCACTACTGTGGCCCCTCCTTTGTCTGCCCTTAAAATGACAATTTTATCATTGCATCTTAAGTTTTTTAGGGCTCTTAATTGTTCATTACTTAAGTTTTTCTTGGGAAGCTTGGCCTTATTCAAGATGATGGCGCATTCTTGTCTCACCCTGTCTTTGTCTTCATCATTGAGAGATTTTATGCCATCCTCAATATCGCAAATGATTTCTTTGTTTGGAATGTGATTAGGAGCTATAGCAAAATTTAGCCCTTTCCTCAAAACTCCCATTTCATTGCTATTTAATCCATAAGAGGATATATTAATAACTTTCTTGTTGTTATTATCCGTGGAAAGATGCTTGTTATTAAGAACTATTACCCTATCCTTATCTACGCTATGAGTTAATATATTTATATTTTTATTGTTAGGACCATGATTCATAGAAACATTAGGTGTTGTCTTGGATAGTTCCTTTGAAGACCTAGTCGCTGACTCATCATGCACGCCTCCGTATGGATCGTTGTGACCGTTGTCGTTTATAGAAGGATTGTTGTGCTCAGTGGTTGTTGGGAGTTTGTTTTCTGTATCTTCAACATTCTTGTTCAAACAATCTGAATCAGTCTTGCAGGGTGCGTAAACGTCTACAGTCACCATTGTTGTATTATTCTGCGTTGATTTACCACCATCATGTTCGTTGCATAGCTCCTGTTCAGTGGATTTCGAACTGTTCTAGCAATCCAATTCGGTGCATAGATGCGTTGATGCATTAACACCATCTCGTTTGGTGCACAACTCCCGTTCAGTGCAGCCTGAACAATCTCGTTCGGTCCATAGATTTCCCCTGAACAATACGTTTTGTTGTAGAGGTAAATCCCCTCTGCGGACATAGGCAATCCCTACTAGCCCAGATCAGGTCTAGCAACAATCGTATCACGCTAAGGTGCAGGTTCCTAATTACAATAAACCAGCTTGCGAAGAAGGCCTACCTCAAATCCAACGTTGTTGTTCGTAGAGAAGATGACGTTCCCGTTCCCTTGCTCCAGCAGATCACAATCCTTTCGCTTGCCACAATTGGACACCTACACACGCAAGAAACACAACGAACACAAACGTAAAACCCGATATATGCAATTATGTATCAGTCAGAGAAGACACAACTCATGATCATAATGAACAATACGAGTGGAACCATAACCAATAGTTGCTTATCATTAATTCATACAAAGGAAAATACAACCAAGCTCTGACGCTGAACCTTCCTTCGGCGGGTCGTCAGCGGAATACGACTCAGTAAAGCTTGTCGGGAATGAGGACAAGCCTCTCTCTTCGATCGTCAATCTCCTCGCTATGGATTTGGCACTATGAGGACTATCAAAGCTCTTACATCGTTCTTTAGGCTATGAAGGCTCTTGGAGACTCTTGGAGACTAGCTTGCAATTGGAAATGGAAAGCTTATATAGATGGTGGAAGAGGAGTTGGGATCCCTACAATCACAGGATTGGCCCTATCCTCAAGGAAGCTTCCATGAGAGGTGGAAAACTACTTCCTCTACATGGAAATCCGGAGCCAAACGTCCCAACTCAATTTAGAGACCAGTTCAGGAGTTGGTTAAAGTCAATCTTCCGCCATTTATTTTTAAAAAACACCCTTTATTAAGCTTGGCGCGAGTGCGACTTTGAGACAGAGCGCCAATTGGCGCGCCCTCTTTGGACGATTTCCCCCATTGGCGCGGATATAACACTGGCTAGTCGTGCCAAGGATGAAAAGGCTATTTTTAGGGTTTTTCACAAGGAGATGTCTTCAGGGAAATGAAAGTCCATATCTAAGGGAATGCCATGAAAGTGTTTTCAGGTTATGTCACTGCTCACAGGTCACGGAATATGCCCTTCAATGTGTGGGATGGGGAATTGCAGGGACAGTGACAAATTGTTATGTAATAGATGCCCCCTAAAGCATGAGGCCCGAAAGAGAGAGAGCGGTGAAATGCTTTACGAGAACGTGTCCAACTGAAAACACCGCCGTCGGAAAACCTGCGTAGAGAAATACAACTGATATCTCAGATACATGATATATATGTGGTATGGGCGCAGCCATCCATAACAGAGTACACAATAATCTAGATCCAAGGCATGGACGCAGCCATCTAGTAAGGATCAATAAATAGACTTAGGTATGGTCGCAGCCATCCAATCAATGAGTCATGTAACTAATCATGATAATCCACAAAATCGCAGCCTGGATTATAACAGACAAAATCCAGGGTCTTGCGCTCCATCTCGACCCGAACAAAGTACAAGTTCAAGCAGCATAAATACTCTCAGTAAATCAGTTTATGCAGAACATCATCAATTACCCAGCCAATAATGAAAATTGTTAATAGGTACGATTACCAATAATAATGGCCTCAAGGTGCTTATAGGTGCAATCTACATAGTTTGTAGATCAATGAAACATGTCCCGAACCACTGCTGAATCTTCGTTCAGGAGGCAGCAACAGAAAATGAAAATTGTCAGTGACATGAGAACTTGCCATTGAGGCATGCAGGCCCCAAGGTACCAGAAGGGAGTCTCTAGAAAAGCTTCCTGGATAATGAGCTAAAGTCGACAGGAAGTGACCTTGATTGAAGGTGGGCCATAGTGTTTCCCACATCATCGACGTGAGACAGAGGAACATAATGTTTTTGTGAATCAAAATCAGATGAGAATAAGAGGAAGGCTGATACTTTCAGAGGTCAACTTCTCTTGAACATATAGGCGGCACGACAGTGGATTTGGCAGTATTTGACATCAAAAGATCAAAGGTCATGATGACGAGGCAAGGAGTAGATGAGAGGTCAAAAGGAATCACCCAAACCCATGGAGGCAAGTGAAAAACGAGATGAGATGTCCCCAACCTGACACGAATGCAAACAAGTGCCATGTTCAAGAGCGACATACTGCCGACACGATAATGATGCTGGTTCCATTTTTCCCCACCATTTCTGGTGAGTACATATTTATTTTTACACAAGCTTGAAGAGGATACTATATGCTTGCTATATAAGTCCATCCTAGTACATTTAACGAGCCCTAGGAAGGAGGAACTCAAATATCGTCATTACGACTAAATTCAATGTCATCAGGGTTTAACGAGTCTGAAAAAGGAGGAACTCAGAGTCTTTTCATGTTTAGAGAGTTTGAAAGACAATGGAAAAGTAAACTCCAATGGTCCCTTTTCGTAAATAGTTACTCAGACCCGAAAAGGTAGAAAACAATATCTGAGAAAACCTCCTAGTCGCGATAGGCTAGGGTATTCCTTTTTCGTAAATAATCTATCCTAGCCCGAAAAAGGGGTAAACGTATCTTTGGGTAGATGTCGTTTCGTGGCCACTTTAACGAGATCGAAGGACAAGGCAAAAGGGACCTGGCAGTCTTTTCATGTTTAAAGAGTGAGAAAAGAGGCGAGAAAGATGACTCTTCCTATAGGATCGAGTGGTATAAAGGGTATGGCGGATTCCGTGTGGTGGAACTGCTCAGAACATGATAAAAGTTAAGAGGCTGGCTAATAAGACCACTCATCGCAGCGGTTCCTCAGGAGCGGGTAGAACAACCAAGTGAAGGTATATGATCGGCCAAGCATATAGTGACGATGGAGTGAGAAAACCAAGGCTCATCTGGCAAAACAGGCTAATAAAATGACAATCACAAGAGGTAAAATGGGAATGGTTTCATTTTTACACAAGCTTGAAATCAGGAAATTGTGCTTGAAGTTGGTTTCATTTTTACACAAGCTTGAAATAAAGATAAACTATGCTTGAAACCGGTTTCATTTTTACTCAAGCTTATGAAACGACAAACTATGCTTGAAAAAGTAAGCATGCCCCCGGCTGGTGACTCGGTCCCGAGTACATGCCCCCGAGCTTCGGTCCTGAAGGCAAACGAGTGAAGGTTCAAATTACGAGATCAAAAGACTCGACTGGTATTTTACGAGAACTTATCAAAGACTCGAATTGAACAAGAACGTGTTTCATTATTTTAATGAGGTTGACACATTAAAAGAACTATCCTCAGGACACCTTGTTTCATGGTTTAAGGAGCTTGGCACAAGACAAGGAACTCTGCTCCGACCAACTTGTTTCATTTTTTAAGGAGCTTGACACAAGAAAACGAACTCTGCTCCAACAACCTTGTTTCATTTTTTAAGGAGCTTGACACAAGAAAACGACGTATAGGCCGGCATGTTTCATTTTTAGGAGCTTGACACAAGAAAACGGCTGGACGGCAACCTTGTTTCATTTTTTAAGGAGCTTGACACAAGACAAGGAACTCTACTCCGACGACCTTGTTTCATTTTTTAAGGAGCTTGACACAAGACAAGGAACTCTGCTTCGACAACCTTGTTTCATTTTTTAAGGAGCTTGACACAAGACAAGGAACTCTGCTCCAACCGACTTCATCATAATGAACAAGAAGTCATCGCTTCCAAGAGTTCCCCTCCCGATGGAAGGAAAACATCCTGGAAGTCAGGACCCAATGCCCCCAGCAGACGATGTACGACGGCACTATCACTGAGTACAGGCACGGGGTAGGTAGCCACATAGTTGACCTGCGGTGGGGTAGATACAACGGGTGGATAAAAACCAGGAAGGGATGATGGTGGGCCAGTTGCCACATCGGGACCAAAGAACGAAAGCTGATCAATGGTCACGATCCGTCCTTCATGTGGAAAACAGACCACACGGAAAAGGGAGGAGACAAGAGCTCCCATGGCATAGGTGTAATCACGCCCCAAGAGCAGATTGAAATCCAAAGGGCTTGGAACAACCATCACGTCCATATGGACGGTTTTACCTCCCAAAGTAACAGGTAACCTTGGAAGGATCCCTAACGATTGACTAGTTCTTCTGTTAAATGCCAACAGATTCTGTGTAAAAGGTGCAAGCGGCGGCGAACCAAAAGCTTGCCAAGTAGTTGGGGATAGAACACTAACAGACGCGCCTTTGTCTATAATGGTGTTGGGTACAACTAGACCAAAGGCCTGTACCATTATCTCGAAAGGAACATAAGACGGAAGGTGGTATCCCGTAAATCGACTCCAATCAAAGGAAGCGACCAAACTACTTAGAGGGGCTACCATCAAACTGAGATGGTCTTCCCTTGGTGTTACGGAAGAAGAAGGAACATCCTCCACTACCTCCATCTCGAAGGCGAGAGGAGTATCCTCCGGGACCTCCATCACGGGAGGCGGAGGAGCAACTTCTTGAGATATAGGGACAGGAGAATATTTCTCCAAGTCCGAGGAATCTGAAGAAACAAGAAGAACCTGAGGGATGTGAGGTCCACTCTCAATGGAAAAGACCTGGTGCACCGTAGACGGGGCCAGTTCAACTGATCCCACGACCAATGGTTGGTCGGGAATGGTTTCCTGAATTTGAATTTCTGAGGGAGCAAGATCGACCAAGGATGACTCTTGACCAATCTTTGGATCAGTTGGTGGAGGACCCAAAGAACGCTGTTTGTAACCAGCTGGAAGGGATGGCGCAGAAACAGCCGAGTTGTCCAAAACTCGCTTGGCTTCATCCATATACGGACAAAGGTGAATGGCATGGTGCCCTTCACACAACTTACAGGGATTGTTAATCTTACCCTGCTTCTTAGGAGCCTTACCAGCACCAGTTGAAGACGTGCCCCCAACCTGACTCCCGGAAGCCAAAGGCAACGACGAACGACCGTTGGACCATTCTTCAAGCACCTTGGGAATGCCAGGGAAATCTCGAAGGAGATGGTCTCCCGTGCACAACATGCAAGGGAACTTGACTTTCCGTGGAGGGTTGGAAGGTTTATCAAGAGGAGGTGCTTCGGAAGCAGTAGCTGCAGCTTTAACCTCTCTCTTATCTGACTTCTTCTTCTTTGTCTTCTTCTTCTTCTTCTTAGCCACCTGGTTACTCGAATCCAGACTTTCACCAGGCAAAGTAGAAGAGAAGGACGTAGAAACAAGCGAAGAAGGGGAGAGGTCCACCTTGGAATCAACATGATGTTGTTCAGGTGGAGGAACTAATTGAACAGTAGCCGAGACATTCGGGACAACAGAGGTTGAAAACAACCAAACATGCAACCCAACAGTTAACCCAGGAAGGGACAACGTTGCCATATAAGGAGCGCCAACATTCTCAAAAGGAGGAAAAAGACCCGGATTTCCATCGAAGGGGATTCCTTGGTTGGTGTATGTTAGGAATCTATAATTTTAGCAGATTGGTAAGACTAAAACTGCAGAAGCAACATTATTTCAACCAACTTTGGGATTCTAGGATCTAGCCCTCCTAAATCCAGAGAGGGATCTCTCTATGAATGGGTTCAAAAGATGTGATCTTTTAATAACTGAAAATCGTGATATTAGGCTAGTTATGAAGAGCTTGGGTTTTGTTTTGTTTGTTTTGGTTGGGCAAGGACATGATGAAGGTGAAGGCAGTTTCAAAATGAAGGGTGAAGGTGTTTGCAAGTGAAGGAATGATTTGGTTGACAGAAAGGCAAAGATAGTTTTAACCCATTGGGCTATGGAGTCATAGGAGGATTTTAATTGGACAGCAAGGTTCAAGCAAGATCCATGGGGCAAGTCACTTATGTCAAAGGATCTCTTAAGGTGATTTTATGGAATGAAACAGATAGGAAATGAAGAACAAACAAATGAAGATATAGTAAAACAACCTAAGATCAAGTAAGTTCTTTTAAACTATCTTGCTTCAGCATGTACTTAAAGAAAAACATGAGAGTATTATGAGATCAGGTTAATACCTTTAAACTAGCCTGCTTTTAAGTTCTTTCAGTTAGAACACATTAAAAGATAGTTGAACGGCTTAAGATCAGGTAAGTGCCTTTAAACTACCCTGCTTTCAGCATATTCAATAAGGAAAACATAAAAGTATTCTGAAATCAGGTTAATACCTTTAAACTAGCCTGCTTTGAAATACTTTCAGTAAGAAAACATTAAAGGACAGTTGAACAGCTTAAGATCAGGTAAGTACCTTTAAACTACACTGCTTTCAGCATATTCAATAAGGAAAACATAAAAGTATTCTGAGATCAGGTTAATACCTTTAAACTAGCCTGCTTTGAAATACTTTCAGTAAGAAAACATTAAAAGACAGTTGAACAGCTTAAGATCAGGTAAGTGCCTTTAAACTACCCTGCTTTCAACATATTCAATAAGGAAAACATGGATAACAGTGACAAAGAGCAATTTAGATCAGGCAAGTGCCGTTAAACCAGCCTGCATTGATGTACTCTTCAAAGAGAACGTTCCAATGAAGAAAACATAGACAATAAAGCTTTCAGTAAATCCTAGCTCTATGTTTGTTGCTCTTTATGGGAGAAAGTAAACAAAATGAAAAAACATTAAGAAAATTAACAATTGACAGTGAGGAACACATCACCATTGACACAAATCAGGATCCCATAAATCAGTAGCTTGTATTTGATGTTCGAACCAGTTACAATCAGCAAGCCCGGTGGGTCTTTACAACTTCAAACTTCTCATATCAGCTTATGTGTCTTCAAGTTTGAAACAGGGCATCAGTAGCTTCAGAAATTATTACATGCATTCAGATGTCCAGAGACCAACATTTGCTCACCTTCTACAGAAGTATTTATAGAAGAATGAGGAGGTGAGATCTGATAAAAGATCTCCCAAGACAATAAATACAGATTCAAGACTTCTCGGCCTTTTGAGGGGCTCGATGGAGAAGTTTACAGGTGGATCACTGTATTAACTGTTTTACATTTATGAATTAAGCTTGGCGGGAGCTTTATTTGACTTTGAGGCTCTGTGTGATGTGTGGAGTAACTCTGCAGATATTTTCTGCATTGATTTCTTTGCAGAAGTAACTCCCTGTCTGCGTTGAGGCAAAATATCTGATTGTGCAATAAGTTCAGCCTCTGTTTGAATACTTTGTGGCAACAGGTGGCTCCTTTGGTCGCTGAGGAATCAATTCGCCTCATTCGAAGCGGTGGAAGCCTTTTCTGTCAGTGAAACACTTATGATTTTCTATTGACTGTGTTTTAATCCAGGGAATTAGGCTTTTGATAATCATTCTTAGCCTTTATACCCCAAATCTGTCTTCAATCTTCTTCTCTGCTGCGCTCTGTTCTTCAATACTTATACTCTTTTTAAATTTGATTTAATCACAGTGTCTTGTCGATGTGCAGGCCGCGCAGGTCCCTTTACGGCATCAATGCTGATAGAGCATCGATGAAACAATGGAATAGAGCCTGGTGGATGGTTCCTTTTGATAGATCAAAAGCACAGAAAACGTCTTTCCCGGCCCTCGACATTCTTTATGGAAAAAACCATTCAAACCTGTAAAATAAACAAAATATTAGGAAATCCTGCGTTTTTAGGTTTAAACTCTTCAGATGGCGGGGAGGGAGCTTAGCCATTGGATGAAAAGCATCCGACGGTGGAGATCAACGAAAAAGGCAAAAGGAGAGCGGGGAGAAGAAATAAGGCAGGGTGGTTTTGGACCGTCCGATCCGGACACGTGGACGGTCCAGATTGAATCAGGAGGTCGCAATTGGGGGTCTCGCGATGCGATTAATCACATCGCAAATATTTGCGATGGGCACTTTAAATAAAATCGCAATTTGGAACGATTGTGATTTGTGATGGATCGCATTGCAGATATTTGCGATGAGCACTTTAAATAAAATCACAATTTGGAACAATTGCGATTTGCGATGGATCGCATCGCAGATATTTGCGATGAGCACTTTAAATAAAATCGCAATTTGGAATGATTGTGATTTGTGATGGATTGCATCGCAGATATTTGCGATGAGCACTTCAAATAAAACCGCAATTTGGAAGGGTTGCGATTGCGATTAGCGACCGGGTCTATAACCTTTGGTTTTAACATGTGGGCATGTGGGGGGAAGTGGTTTAGGACTTAGCCCAAGGGGGCTTAGGTCCATAGTAATAAAACTTTGTTTTTCTGTGAAATTTTTCAAAGTTTTAAATGGATTTGGGGGTTTCGATATAGTTTAAAAATAATTTTTAAACCATGTAAAGATGATTTTCATAAATGGAAGAAGAGGAATCATGAAAACAAGGAGTTTTTGTGGAAAAAAAGGGGAAACAAATGAAGGTTAGTTTTGAAAGAGGGGAAGGGAAAAAATGATGATTTTGCAGCAGTTTCTTCTTATGATTTCAGCAAAATTTCTGAGTATAAAATGGAAACAGCAAATGAGGATTTGGGACAGAGGCATGAGGCCTTAAAGAGACTTCAAGAGCCAACAATTTTTAGTAATGAAATTTGTTCCTTGAAGGCTCAAAAAGTCTTAGCCACCTTTTGGTATAAAAATTTTTATAGGTGGCTAACAGTGGCTCCACTTGGGGATGATGCCTTATTGAAGGCATCAAGAATTTCAGACTTGCATTCTCTAGGATGCTGATCAGATTGCCTCATCTATTATGTTCTCTGGGAGGTTGACCTGTGCCTGATCCATTGGGCTGTCTTCTTTTGCTGGGATGATTTTGCTCTGGAAACATTATAACAGTCATAAAAACAATGGATTTTCATCTACAAGCTTTCTACCTACCCAATCCTACTGATCTAACATTTTTTCTTCCTTAGAGTGCACTTGGATTGGCAAACTCTTTTCACAACATTTTATTATTTTGAAAGCAGTAAATCTAATCTATTTCTACTCCTTATTTCTCCTTGAACTCAGATTAAACAGTTGAGTTCAGATGCTTCTCTACCTAATCTACTATCTGTTGGGGTTAAACTGTCCAATAGATTTTTATTCTCTAAATTCTACAACAGAAATTTAAAAACAGTCAAGTCAAGATTAAGCTGTTTGACTTGCTGTGATCCATGGCATAAAAACAAGCTGCACATGGTCATTTATTTTGCAGAAAATTTAAATCAAAATGGAAGGCTTAAGATCTGAAAGTTTAGAGCACTGCCTTCTCTTTTTATAGCTCTGTTTTAACTTTGTTTGAGTTGTTTCTTCTTTGTTTTCTGGTTCAGATTTTGAGTTAATTAGAACCAGATTTTTACATCTCTTGACTCAAGATTTGAAGCAGTTTTGAGTCATCTCTCTTTTGGAAACTAAGGTTCAGATTTTGAACATGTTTGAACCTTTAATTTCTATCCTAATCTATTTACTGATAAGCCAAGATTAAACAATTTGGCAAATCAAATTCACTACCCTATCAGCAGAAAATTTAAAACTAATTAGTCAATATTAGGCTGTTTGACTAACTAGAAGTGTGGTTTTCAGAAGTGGCATTTAAGCTTGCACACTTTCAGATTTGTTTCTCTTTTTTGGTATGGGGCTATACCTTTCTTGTTTTTCACAATCTGCCCTCTTTTCTTTCTTTTAATGCTTTTGTAATTTTGAATTTTTGATTTTTCTTCAAAGCAGAAAACAACAACTAACTACATGCTTAGAACTGAGCTTTATTGACATTCCTATCTAACCTATTCTAACTTGGAATATTTACATTATCATATGATACAAAAATGCCAATACAGCCAGCTGAGTAATGTCAAAAAGAAGAAAAAATTATGGCTGTTTGTCAGGGGTATCCATAGTACATTTTGAAGATTAATCTTCAAAATCAAGACAATCACAGGAGGTGACAAATTTTCATGTCCCTGGCTCTGGCAAAGGATACATGCTTGATAATTTGAGCCAATTGGGATTTCCACTCACTTTTCCAAAGGATCAACAAAGAAAAGATGAAGGTTCTCTTCTTTTTGGTCCTCCATGTTCGGTAGATTATCTGCTTCCAAGGCTTCAGCTTTGAGGAGTATATCTTCAGAAAGTTGCTTGGAAGCTTCATCATTCTTAACAGAAAAGGAAGAAGATTCTTCTTGAGAAGATGGTAAATCCTCAGTAGGATAGTCTTCTATTTGTTCCTCTCTTCCTTCTTCATCATCATCTGAACTGGAGGACTCATCATATTTGCCAGTGTTGTCCTCTTGTAGCCCTGGTAAGCTCTGGTTTATTGGACTGTACTCTATGAGGAGGTTATTGTATTCTTGAGCAGGGGTATGTTCATTTGCTTCTTCTTTTTCAAGAGAAGGCTCCTTGATCTCATTTTGCTCAAAAATTTCTTTGTTTCCTTCCTCCTCATCCTTTGAGCTGAAAGTCTGTTGATTCCCAATCACATGGAAACTATTACTGATGATCTGAAATGAAACAGAGCAAAGATCCAATGAATCTTCACTTGCTTCTAGACTTTGAAAACTTTCATCATCAGTATCATAAATAGTCTACACTGGCTCATTACTTCTTTGAAGGAACTGATCTTCCTCGCATAAATCTGCTAACGATGATCCTGCAAAATTAACTTCTGTTTGGGATGCATCATCACTAGATAGATCAAAGTTAGGAGAATCACGAATATAAGTAATACTACCAATCAAACATATTGGGTTATCAGCAGGTCCTTCATTCTGATCTACGAAAGAACTTTCTAAATCTGTACAACAAAGTTCTCTATGTGAATGGGTAAGAGTGTTTGTTTTGCAGAAAGTTTCAGAGACTGACTGTTTATAAATAGTATGATCTATCTCTTTTTCTGTCAAAGGGGAAGATGTTTCTATGTTCCTTTGAAAAGGAGTACAACAGTTCTCTGTCTCTTGCGAAGACTGATTTTGAGGCTGGATGTCTTCTTGAACCTCAGCTATGAGGGATGATGAATCAATTTTTGAGTTTTCAGGGATATCTTGAGGAATGTTTATTATTTCTTGGATCATCTCTTCCTCAACTGATTCATCTATGTTCTTAAAATTTTTCAATAGGAGATTAAACTCATGAATGGCTGTTAAAAGATCTTCAGGATGCATCTCTTCCAAAGCTTCCTCATTATCTATAATGTGCTGGGTGATGTTTTGTGATGGATCATAATATATTGCACCTAATGATAGTGATGTAGTGTTTTCTTTATAGTTCTCATAGAACATATATTCATGGTCTCTTAAAGAAAACAAACTACTAGATCTTAAGCATTCATACCAATCCCTAGCTTTTCCTTCTAATATTAACATGAACATTTTCATTAGGCAGTCTTCATGCCATTCAACTTTCAACCTCCATACATGTATATGAAATTTGATGAGATGTAATAGAGGGTCATCGAACTTTTCACCTTGAAAAGCAGGCAGGTTGTCATCCCAATTCACCTGGGGCATCTTATGTGGAAACCCAGGGATATGATCTCTACTCATTGGGGCATATCTTCGTTGTATTCTTGGAATCATTTTTGTAAATCAAGAAAGAGGTCACTATGTCTGGTTAATCAGTTCAGAGTCTTCTACCAGTGGAGCCATTTGGTCTTTAGGGAGTTTCAGAGTGTGGAGTCGCCAAGTGGAATATTTTTAGCTCCTAAGGAGGTAAAACGTTTAATGGTCCACCACCATGTGTTTCCTGTAGAGCTGCAAGGTTTTCAAGAACTGAATTAGCTCTCAAGGGTGATCTGAAAACAGTTGATAATTTAATCTTAGGAGACTTCCTAAGGATACTTTCCGGGTTATCAACTATCTCAGGTGGATCAGGGTCAGGATGGGCTCTAGTGTGAATATTTCTAGGAGCCACTATGCTGTGTTTTTCAGACCCAACTAAACAAGAAAATTTAAACCAGATATGAAAATCTTTAAGAGGTTAACTGGTCTGTTTTGCAAAAAATTTATCCTACAGTCCTCTAATTGAGTTTGAATGATACTATGATGATAAGGGTTCTTCCGAGTGGAGTCTTAAGGTCTATTCAGGATTGTGGAGTCACCAAGTGGAAGTTTTTAGCTCTTATTAGAGGTAAAAGGTTTTATGGTCCACCACCATGTTTATTGAATACCAATCTAACCAGAGATTTTGGGTCTTTTGAGTGCCTAAGGGTGTGTAAGATAAAATGCACTCAATCCCCAGCGGAGTCACCATAAATGTTAGGAATCTGTAATTTTAGCAGATTGGTGAGACTAAAACTGTAGAAACAACATCGTTTCAACCAACTTTGGGATTCTAGGATCTAGCCCTCCTGAATCCAGAGAGGGATCTCTCCAAAAAGTGCAAAGATGGATTTGTCTTTGAAGTTTGGGGTTATGATATTAGGCTAGTTATGAAGGCCAAGGGTTTGTTTGTTTTTTGGATGGTTGAGCATGATTTTTACTGGGGAAAGTCCTAGGTGCAAAAAGCTTCAAAGGTGAGAATTTGCAAGCAAATAGAACAGCTTTGGCCAGAAAGATAGATATAATGCTGGTTTTTAGTCCATTGGGCTATGGAGTCATATCTGGGCTTTAATTGAGCAACAACATCAAGAGTGATCCAAGGGGAAATTCATCTATATCGCAAGATTATTTGAGATTAGAGTGATGGAATGGAAACAATAAAGTGTTGAAGGGGTGGAAACTGATAATTCTTGGAAATATGATGCAGAGTGTTGTCCTTGATGGCAACCCACTGAATGAAGATGAAGACATGAGATTGTTGACATGTGTTGTCCTTGATGGCAATCCACCTGATGAAGTTACTCTTGACTTGATGGACTTGGTAAATGATGTAAATCTGATGTGATATGATGTTTGTTAACAATATGATGCTGGGTACCCACTTGATAGAGTGTTGTCCTTGAATGGCAACCCACCTGATGAAGTTGTGCTTGATAGAATGTGTCTTGATGAATTGAATCTGATGTATCTACAGTGAGTACAGAAGGTAATGAAGAAAGAAATCCAGTATGTGATAGATCTATGATGAAAAGAGTATGTCTCTAGACATACGCGGATTTGCCTAAGGGAAGTCGCGTATGCACGCGGGAAAGAACGTGCCAAGTCGTGTATGGGAAAAAGCGCTCAAAAAGTGCAAAACCAGGGGTAACCACCATGGTATTGACCCATTGTATTGGGTAATGATTCGTCTAAATGACCTCGTCCAGGAATACCATCGGAAGTAATGTAGTTTTGGGCTCATGGTATTGTTTTGGCTCATGGTATTGAAAAAGGGGCTCATGGTATTGAAAAAGGGTAAACCTATATAAAGAGAAGAAATTCATTGTGCAAATCATGAGTGTGGGAGCAATATGTCTGAGCTTGAATGAATACTTCTCTGTGAAGTATATCTGTATGGAAAGGGTAAAGGCTTGATGATAGATCTGAATCTATGATGCACCAATGAAGAAAATGATGAAGAAGGGGATCTAGATCTTAAATGTATTTGTATCTACTAGATCTGTTTATGGAGTGATTAGATCTGTGATGAGGCGAACATCTGTCTGAAGTAAAGGGTTGAACCTGAACTGAATATCTGATCTGAAGAAGTATGCAGCTCTGTAATGTCTGAAGAACCATACGCTAGTTCGATGAAGAGGAAGCGCGTATATACGCGGCTTCGCCGAAGAAAAAGCGCGTATGCACAATGAAATTGGCTTTGTAATTTATACAGAGGTATACGATGGTTTATGTGAACGGAAGCGCGTATATACGCGACATCAGTGAAAGGAAAGCGCGTATGCAAACTAGGGTTTGCTGAAGCAAGGGGTATGAAATGTCTGATCTGTTCTGCCATGTTTCTGCTATCTGATCTGTGTTGTCTGAATTGATAAGTATCTGTTGGTGATGTATGTTTGAGCTTAAAAGTATGGAGTGGGTCCAGTCTGAAAATATGATGAAATGTGGCCTGCAAGTGGTGTCCTAAAGGATGCTTTGGATCCAGTGTGAAAATTGATGAATCGTGGTCCATAGAGGTGTTGAGGTTTGTAGCCTTCAGTCAGGGGGTTGAAGCTCCCTTCCAGGTGAGGCTGGTAAACGAGTTCAGGGGGTCGTAGCTCCCTTCCAGGAGAGGCTGGTAAACGAGTCAGGGGGTTGGAGCTCCCTTCCAGGAGAGGCTGGTAAACGAGCGCAGGTGGGTGCCTGCGTGCTGGTAGGAGTCTGCACCAGCACATATGTTGTAAGATGTTTTCTCTATAATAAAATATTTAAGGCTGAGCAACTGCAGCGGTGGTTTTCTCCCGACTTGGGTTTCCACCTAAAAATCCCGGTGTTCATGTGTGATGCTTTGTGTGATGGTTTATTCTGTTCTTACTGCACATGTTTACTGTTTATAGAACATCTAATGAATGAATGATGGAATGATATAAGTGAAGAATTAATGGCATTATTAGATCTCTGTGTATACGCGAGTTTTATGAAGGATATCCGCGTGTATACGCTAGTTGGCTTCAGCAAAGTAGCGTATGGGTTTTGGAGCATGAAAAAGTAAAAGTTTTGAATATGCAGTAAATACTGATTCACCCCCCCTCTCAGTATTTTTCCCAACAATTGGTATCAGAGCAGGTCCTTCTGCAGAAGCTTGATCGCTTGAAGGTGATCCGTCGCAATGGGAAGTCAAGAAGGAGTAATGTCTATAAAGCCACCTCTATTCAATGGAAGCAATCTGATATTCTGGAAGGTACGAACAAAAGCTTATCTGCAAAGTCTTGGTGCAGATGTATGGGCAATCGTGGAAGAAGGTTATCAATACCCAACAAGTATTCCTACTGATGCTGCAGAAAGGAAGAAGTATGAAATCAATGCCAAAGCAGTAAATGTCTTGTTAGGAAGCATGTCTGAATCAGAATTTGCTAAAGTAATGCAGCTACATTCAGCGAAAGAAATATGGGACAAAATCATTCTAAGCTATGAAGGAGATACAAAGGTAAAAAATGCAAAACTCCAAACTCTTAGAATTGAATATGAAAATTTGAAGATGCATAGTGATGAAAGTGTTGCCAGTTTCTTTCTTCGTCTAGATGATATTGTAAATCGAATGAGAAATCTGGGTGAAACCATAACCGATACTACTCTGGTGGAAAAAGTCTTAAGATCCTTGACTTCAAAATATGACTCTAAAGTTTCAGCTATTGAAGAAAGGCAAGATCTGCAAACTCTTACTATTGTTCAATTACATGGTATTCTGACTGCTTTTGAAATGAGACAAGGAGGTCCTTCTCAATTCAAAGAAGCTTCTTTTAAGGCGTCTGCAAAAGGAAAAGAAAAGGAAGTTGTCAAAGAATCCAACTATATATCCGAAGAAGAAGAAGCGAATTTTGTGAGAAAACTCCAACTTAGTACTAGAAGATTCAAAGGTAAGCTTCCCTTCAAATGTTTTGAGTTTGGAAAAGTTGGTCACTATGCTGCTAAATGTCCTTATAGAGAAAAACATGGTAAATGGAAACAATTTGAAAAGAGGAAGAGTTACTATGCAAATGAAGATGATGATGAAGTGTCCAGTGAAGATGAAGAAGATTCTGATCATGATCTGAAAGTGCTCATGGCAAAGAAGCAAAAGAAGAAGACTACTCGAAGCAAGGAGATATCTCAGAAAACATGTATAGCAGAAATTGAAGAAGATGAATCAGGTAGTGATTGGGGTCCTTGTAATCTTCTTTGTGCAAGCAATGGTATAGATAGTGAAAGTAAAGTTATGGATCTTGAAGAAGCTCTCAAGATTAAAGTTGAAGAAATACAAAGTTCTTCTAATAAGCAAGAATCTATCTACAAAGAGATGATCTCTCAAATGAAAGAACAAATAGAAATGTTGAATGATCAGGTGGACAAGTATCAAAGGTTTCATACTTATGCATCCAATCGAATTAAAGAACTAGAAGCAGAAATCAACGATCTAAATGCAGATCTCGAAAAATCAAGCAAGAAGAATGAAGGACTTGAAGCTGCAATCATCTCTCTGCAAGCAGATCTTGAAGCATCAAGTAAGAAGAATGAGGAACCTCTACAACCATTTGAAAAAGAAGGTCTTGAAGCAGAAATCATCTCTCTCAAAGAAGATCTGGAAAAATCAAATAAGAAGAATGAAGAGCTGCAACAAACATGTGAAGAAAACGAAAATTGGTTGAAAGAAGAGATTATAAATCTGAAGGATCAAGTAGAAGATGGAAGAAGGAAAGAAGAAAGCATGACAAAGCAATTTCAAGCCTTGGAGGTTGAGGTAAACATTCTCAAAGGTAAATTAGAAGAAAAGGTTAAACTTTTGAGGTTTCAAGATAGTACTAATATCTTGGACAATATTCTGAGTAATCAAAGGTCTCCTGCTATCAAACTTGGTCTTGGTTTCCATGAAACGGTTAAAGGAGAATCTAGCTCACAAGGAAGTGCTAAAAATTCAGAGGATGTCAATGCAAAACCTGAAGTGTTGAAAGAAACAAAAGTTCAACCAACAATGATGAAATCTCAAAGGAAATCAGTCAATAAAGTTGAATGCTTTAAATGTCATAATCATGGGCATGTTGCAGCAAATTGCAGGAGCAGATCATTTCAGCCTCAATCAAACAGTTCCTACATAGAAAGGTACTCTGGTTTCTTCAAGGGATATTGTTTTTCATGTAACAAGTATGGACATAAAGCAGCTGATTGTAAAAGGAGGAATATTAGAAATACTCATTATGATTCTTATGCTTATTTCTCTGGACACATGAGATGTTATTTCTGTAACAAGTATGGACATGTAGAAAAAGAATGCAGGATGAACAGATCTGGGAAAGTGGACAATTTTCAGCACACAGTTGGAAAGCTCAAGCAAATTTGGAAAAAGAAGGAGGACCAATCATAAACGTAGGGAATTCTGACCCTACTGCAGTCATCCGCTTCTGAAGCTGACTTTTCTTATTGACTGCAGGAATGATGTGGGATACATTATGAGATTTAGTAATGTATCATCACAGGGGGAGCAATGCATGATGACTCTCATGGTTGATTTGATTACTCTGGTTATGTTTACTTCTGACAGCACATCTGATGTGGAAAAGACAGGTACAGGAGGTACAAGCTCAGGAGGAGATGAAGGAAGATGAAAAAAAATAAAAAATTCTATGCTTCACTTTCCATACGCGGGTTCGATGAACCAAAGTCGCGTATACACGCGAGTTCCAGCAGACACAGTCGCGTATGCATTGATGATAAGAGAATTTATATGCTAGCTGAAGATCTGGAGCAGTGGTTCAGGGGGAGCAGCAGGTTGAATACTAATGATTGCATTGTTGGCAATCTGACTGCTTATTCTTTGGTTTGTGTGATACTCATGCTCAAATGATGATGACTTGGTACATATTTTATTATGATGAGATTTTGAGCCCTGGTTGCTGATAAGTATCTTTTGTGATCACACATGGATGAGTTGGATGTCGTTTGATTCAGAAATAAGAATAGATCATGCAGAGTTTGTTACTATGAGTGAGATCTTTTCATACATATGTTACTTCATGTTAAATCTTAAAGATCATGGTGATATTGGACCATATAGATGATTGACACATATTTGAAGGTGTTGTTCTGGTATGATAATCTCTCTTGGAAAGATTGTATTGATGCTGCAAAGAATCTGAAGGCTTGGTTACTAATGTGCTTATGCTACAACCGTTGGATGACGCTTGAAGACACAACTACATTGTTCTATCTATCTGTAGTCTAGGGAAGCATTCAAATATCCCAGAAAGAAGCTGAACACTGTCTTTTTCTCACAAGAGGATCAGATCTGGTTAAAATATAGAAGATGGTATTGGATACGCGGGTTTCCTGAAACACAGTCGCGTATATACGTGAGTTCATGCACATAAAACCGCGTATGTCCGATTGCTGACATTTTTCCGTTGGAGTTAGTTTCTCACACAAATGCAGTTGCCGTTTGGTATCTCCGATACCGTTTTGGTATCTCTCGTGGTGTTCCAGTCCTCATAATTCTCTTCTTTCTAATGTTTTGATAAAGATGCCTTGATGATTTGTTATGAAAGTGTTCGTGATGCACAAACTAAGGGGGAGCCTTAGTCATATGAAAAGGGATGCTTGGATGCACAAGCTTCTGGGAGCATTAGCCTTGGCCGAGTATAATGCATTGATGGCATTATGATGGTTCCGAAATATGTTCTCTTCTTGAGGACTTTCTCTGCAGTTGGTCTTAAAATTTATATTTGTAGTTTGATGAAAAGGTCTTGTTGAGACCCATGATGTAAAATTGTAATATTCAATCATGTAAGGACTTTTCAAATTTGTAAACCCACTTGGTTGGGTAGCTGAGTCAAATTTTGTAAACCCACTTGGTTGGGTAGCTGAGTTGAAATGTGTAAACCCACTTGGTTGGGTACTTGAGTCTTATATGTAAATCCACTTGGATGGATCTTTGATGTAAGTATGAGTCATTGGTGATAGGAATTTCATAGAGTCATGTAATTCATTGGAAAATATGTTTGAAGATTCAGCATGAACTCAGGGGGAGCTTGGTCACTTCAGTATATATCAGATCTGCAGAACGTTTCTTCCACATGTGGAGAAAAGGGGGAGAGTATGTTTGTTTTGATCCACCCTTTGCCCTTGATGTCAAAGGGGGAGAGTGACATGGTGTTTGAATGAACAGAAAGAATGGTATCAAAAATGGGGAATGTGACATGGTGTCCTTGTATTCTTAATGTACCTATCTGTTGTGGTAACCAAACACCATTGTGGTTTCCATCAAGTCCAAAGGGGGAGATTGTTGGAAATATGATGAAGAGTGTTGTCCTTGATGGCAACCCACTTAATGAAGATGAAGACATGAGACTATTGACATGTGTTGTCCTTGATGGAAATCCACCTGATGAAGTTATTCTTGACTTGATGAACTTGGTAAATGATGTAAATCTGATGTGATATGATGTGTGTTGACAATATGATGCTGAGTACCCACTTGATAGAGTGTTGTCCTTGAATGGCAACCCACCTGATGGAGTTGTGCTTGATAGAATATGTCTTGTTGAACCTGTTTAAAGATATAAATCTGATGTATCTACAGTGAGTACAGAAGGCAATGAAGAAAGGAATTCAGCATGTGATAGATCTATGATGAAAAGAGTATGTCTCTAGGCATACGCGGATTTTCCTAAGGGAAGTCGCGTATGCACGCGGGAAAGAACGTTCCAAGTCGCGTATGGGAAAAAGCGCTCTTAAAGTGCAAAACCAGGGGTAACCACCATGGTATTGACCCATTGTATTGGGTAATGATTCGTCTAAATGACCCCGTCCAGGAATACCATCGGAAGCAATGTAGTTTTGGGCTCATGGTATTGTTTTGGCTCATGGTATTGAAAAAGGGGCTCATGGTATTGAAAAAGGGTAAACCTATATAAGGAGAATAAATTCATTGTGCAAATGATGAGCATGGTGCAAGATGTCTGGTCTTGAATGAATACTTCTCTGTGAAGTATATCTGTATGGAAAGGGTAAAGGTTTGATGATAGATCTGAATCTATGGTGCTCTACTGAAGAAATGATGAAGCGGGATATCTAGATCTGGAATGTATTTGTATCTGCTACATTTGTTTATGGAAGGCTTAGATCTGAGATGAGGCGAACATCTGTCTGAAGTATAAGGGTAAATCTGAACTGAATATCTGATCTGAAGAAGTATGCTGCTCCATAATGGTTGAAGATCTATACGTTAGTTTGCTGAAGAGGAAGCGCGTATATACGCGGCTTCGCCGAAGAAAAAGCGCGTATGCACAATGAAATTGGCTTTGTAATTTATACAGAGGTATACGCTGGTTTATGTGAACGGAAGCGCGTATATACGTGACATCAGTGAAAGGAAAGCGCGTATGCAAACTAGGGTTTGCTGAAGCAAGGGGTATGAAATGTCTGATCTGTTCTGCTATGTTTCTGCTATCTGATCTGTGTTGTCTGAATTGATAAGTATCTGTTGGTGATGTATGTTTGAGCTTAAAAGTATGGAGTGGGTCCAGTCTGAAAATATGATGAAACGTGGCCTGCAAGTGGTGTCCTAAAGGAAGCTTTGGATCCAGTGTGAAAATTGATGAAACGTGGTCCATAGAGGTGCTGAGGGTTGTAGCCTTCAGTCAGGGGGTTGTAGCTCCCTTCCAGGTGAGGCTGGTAAACGAGATCATGGGGTCGTAGCTCCCTTCCAGGAGAGGCTGGTAAACGAGTCAGGGGGTTGGAGCTCCCTTCCAGGAGAGGCTGGTAAACGAGCGCAAGTGGGTGCCTGCGTGCTGGTAGAGTCTGCACCAGCACATATGTTGTAAGATGCTTTCTCTATAATAAAATATTGAAGGCTGAGCAACTGCAGCGGTGGTTTTCTCCCGTCTTGGGTTTCCACCTAAAAATCCTGGTGTTCATGTGTGATGCTCATGTGTGATGGTTTATTCTGTTCTTACTGCACATGTTTACTGTTTATAGAACATCTAATGAATGAATGATGGAATGATATAAGTGAATAATTAATGGCATTATTAGATCTCTGTGTATACGCGAGTTTTATGAAGGATATCCGCGTGTATACGCTAGTTTGCTTCAGCAAAGTAGCGTATGGGTTTTGGAGCATGAAAAAGTAAAAGTTTTGAATATGCAGAAAATATTGATTCACCCCCCCCTCTCAGTATTTTTCCCAACAATAATAATTTCACAAGGGATTTATAGTCAATCCAAACAAGAAAAGCCTTTTAAGTAACTGTTTAAAACCAACCAAGTGCAGGGTTAACCATTGAATTCTTGGGCAAGTCTGTATTAAAGCAGCTTAATTGACAAACAATCCAGTAATCCACATAATTACTTTCAGAAAGTATGAAAACACATAAGAGAAGACAAAGTGTAACCTAAGATCAGATAAGGTACTTTTAAACCTAGTCTGCTTTCAGTCAACACTAAGGGAAACTTTCAGAATTTGATTTTGGAGAAAAACTAGGACCAGGGCACACCATATCTTCCATAGTCATCTTTAATAAGCACAATAAGGAAAATAACTTTCAAGAACAATGTTTAAATCAAACGGTAGGACGAGGGAACTCCAACATTCCTAACTGCTTAATCGTATTAAATCATTCTTGAATAAAGAATTTGGAGGAAAACATTAAGATAAAGATTTTCAGTCAGAGAAGGTTACTGATATACAGTAGGTCCTAACTCTATAATTTTTGTTCTTTATTAGATAATAGTGAACAGTATGACATACATAGAAGGAAAACAATAACAAAGAAAGAGGCACTTCACCAGTGATATAGACCAGGATCCCAAGAAACAACTTTTATATTGATGTCAAACCAGTTACAGTCTTCAAGTCCAATGTTTCAGTTCAGCAATCATCTTCACTCTTCAGCCTAACTAATCTGTCACAAGCAGAGCTCCAAGGGCCAGTGAACACTATTTACAATCAGGAGTTTGAGCTCAAATGTATTTCAAAGTTCTGCAACCAACAATTTCTCATCTTCCACTGAGGTATTTATAGAAGAATGAGGAGGTGAGACCTAACAAAAGATATCTAAGGACAATTAATACAGATTCAGGACTTCTTGGCCTTTGAGGGGCTCGATGGAGAATTTTACAGGTGGACTACTGTATTAACTATTTTTTACAATAAATATCAAAGCTCGGTGGGAGCTTTTATTGACTTTGAGGCTCTGTGTAATGTGTGGAGTAACTCAGCAGATATTTTCTGCATTGATTTACTTGCAGAAGTAACTCCCTGGCTGCGCTGAGGAAAAATCTGATTTTCTTCAATAACTTTGGCCTCTGTTTTGAAAGGTTTGAGGCAACAGGTGGCTCTGTGGTAGCTGAGGAATCAATTCGCCTCAAATAAGGTGGTGGAGGCCTTTCTGTCTGTTAAACACTTATAATGTTCTTTTAATTGTGTTTTAACCCAGGGAATTAGGCTTTTGATAATCATTCTTAGCCGTAATTACCCAAATATATCTTTAATCTTCTTCTCTACTGCGCTCTGTTCTTCAATACTTATACTCTTTTTAAATGTGATTTAATCACAGTGTCTTGTCGATGTGCAGGCCGCACAGGTCCCTTTACGGCATCAATGCTGATAGAGCATCGATGAAACAATGGAATAGAGCCTGGTGGATGGTTCCCTTTGATAGATTGTTTCGGGGATTTAACACCCTAGAGGTTGGTTGGGATTCAACCTCCACAGAGCAGGGGCGTACTACTTAACAGAGACTCACACGATCATGCACAGTCATCAAAACGAAATAGAGCAGAATGAGAGGTTTACCCGTTGGTCCTACGTTTGAAGTAGATCCACGTGGAGTTCAAACTCCCTGCAACTGTCCTTCCTCTTTCACCTGAAATACAAGAAGAAACCAGCACAAAGGACAAGTTGTACAATATATTTCTACTCTATATGTTAGTGAGATTCATATAAAACATTAAATAAATCATCATGAATGCTTGTATAACAAATATTCTTCATACATTAAAGCATACACTAACACATTTACTTCGGGAACAGCATGATACTTCTGTATTATAAAAATAGTACGTACAAAAGTAAGTGGAGAGATCACCCGATCCTTCCAAGGCCTTCGCAGACCGTCGTCCGGATCCGTCCAGCCCTTGCCTCGCTAAGACTCCTTCCAAATGAGTGCATACGAGATAACATATAAAGGGATGTGTATCTCAAGGAAACAAGGGTTTCCTGAAATGAACCGGGAAAGTGCAGGAGGCACGGGGAATCAGACTTGGATAGGGAACCAACAGAGTATAATAATAATAATTCTCTCTCCCTTAGGCCATACATATGAGGTCCTTTTATAGTCCCTCCAAGTAGTTTCAGCAGTTGGAAACAGTTGGCCACGGGCTGGGGTGGTTGAACTACCTGAGTAACCATCAACCCAGCGCGAAATTAGGGATTTTTACATATTTTTTAATCATTAAAATGGCATACGCGGAAAAGTCTAGCTGTACTCGCGTATACACGCGGAAAAACACGGGCATAGTCGCGTATGGAGGATTTTCCACTGTTTTTAAGTGAATTTGTCCAAGTCCGTAGGAATGGGTGCCCATAAAGCCATGAAGCAATCATGAATCATGTCAAGGTGAGAAATGATGCTATTACAGATGCCCCCTAATATATGAGGTCAGAAGGGGTACATGATGGCCGAAATGTATTATGCACATAGAAAGAACTTCGCAAGGACAAGAGAGGACTTCACCAGATTTCAGCCTGCCAAAACCAATGAAAAAAAACAGAGAGTCAACTCATGCTGAGGCGGGCATACCCATGCTCAGTCAAAAATACATCATAT